>ML827932.1:52190-100443 GCA_009831015.1 Picea engelmannii
ACACACACATATGATCCCTAAGTAAACAAATGAGAGAAGAGAAAGGGAGAATATGTATTGATAGGAGTGAATAAACATAATAATATGAATAATGTGTGGATAGTGCACTCTAACAAATTAAAGAAGAGAAAGGGAGAATATAAATATAAAGTGGAGAGTACATTATTAGTTGAGCATGCCCCATGATAAACATATGGTAATACCCTACATGACCATAACACAGGGACATTCTCTAGTGCATACATATTCTAAAATTACTATGATTTTCATTAGTTTGACTAAACATCCTTCCTTGTAGATAATATGATCTAAGATGATGTTGAATGCGGTGTA
This sequence comes from Picea engelmannii, assembly GCA_009831015.1. Lineage (NCBI taxonomy): Eukaryota > Viridiplantae > Streptophyta > Pinopsida > Pinales > Pinaceae > Picea > Picea engelmannii. Next base: position 52,524 of record ML827932.1, read on the forward strand.
GAAAATAAAATTCTTAAGATGATGTTGAATGCGGTGTAGAAAATAAAATTCTTAATATTTAGGTACAACTAGATCAATCAACGTCCTCCCATCACCAACATTAGTTTATCCAGGTAACCCTTTAACAAGATATAGATTGCCAATAATTGAAAATATAGCTCAAGGAAATTATGGATATACTCATTGAACATAAAAAACATGATTCTAGAGAACATAATTGATGCATTAATTGGGCCAAAGGGCATGAGATTGTATGAATACAATCACCATTCCATAGAAAAAATGGTGTTCATCTTATCCTCCTTGATGATTTAGATTTTATGATAGCCAAATAGTCCTACTATGAAGGTGTAAGGTTCATTCCTTGCCACTTTCTTGGTAATATCATGACTAAAACGTTTATGAAAGGAATCATGTATGTAGGTCCGACTCAATCTAAAAAATTCCACAGAAAAATTTATTCTACCTTTTTCACACCCTAGATGACTATTAGACTAATCGAATCTTATTGTTCCACTGAAAATATCTAAAAAATAGTTAGAATATCACATATCTCTTGTTTATCATATTCCTTATAATGTGAATGCATCCTATATAGTCACTTCTTGGTAGATTAGGTGTCAGGCTTCAATTCTATATTCATCTCCCAATGTTCTCCTCTCTCTCTTTTCATCTCAAAGATGCTACATGGGAATAGGTGAGTGTACTCTCAAATAAAATATGCAATGTCTGCAATGATGTTTTCATACAAATAGTCCCCAATAATAGCCAACTTAGACACATCCTCCGTACTGAAATCGACTATTTGTCTTCAATATCCCATGATAGTGAACTAGATAGTTTGTATTCTTGGCTTATGTGACTACATGGTGCACCTCTATTTATTCAAACCATGGAGAATGAAATTATTTTGTGGCATCATTCTCTACAAAATCTATGATCAAACATTCTGGTAGTCCCATTAGTGGGAAATATTGAATGTGTTTTATATCCCCACTAATCAACATATCTTCCTCACAAAGTTGAAAAGTGTCATAGAACTTAAATTGTAGTTGTGGTTAGTAGGTCATATATCATTTCATTTTTCTTTTATAGGTACCAATTCTTCAACAATGACTCTAAGGCGAGCACATATTTATGCACCCACTACTAAATAAAATTCCCTATGTATACTAGTGAGTTTCACCATGACTCACATGATCCATTAGATAAGAAGTACCATTTAATTGTAGGGACTATTTGGAGAGATTGATTTATGTTCATGATCCCAATCAATCCACTACAATACTAGGTAAGGATATTTGTCATCTACTATGTCAAGGAACTCAAAGTAAGCATAAATATTCACACAATCAAGACAAAATTCCATCTACGCCAATTTGACAATGGGGAAAATGTGTGATTGGTTCACCAACTACCACTAGATCGATAAGTGAACCCAATTTGGTCATCCCATGAGTTCCCATGATTTCCTCAATAGGATGTTAACATCCAACCCAAAGTTGAGCATAACTACTCACACTTCATATAATTGAATAAATGCACTTAAGATAAATTATTTTCCATACCTTGTTCACTGGACATGGTTTAAGGGCCTATCTTGTGCCTCTATTGGTTACTCTAAAATTGGCCCAAGGACCTCCCTTAACTTTGTTGTGTATTTATTATTGTCTATTATCTATAGAAAACTTTTCAAAAATTCTTTGACTTCATCTTCCACTATATACACTAGTAGAATCATGCATTGCCTTGGTGGCCAAATTATGGAAGGTTTTCTATTTCTTGCATTCATAATAACTATGTTTCTAGCATGAATATCTTCCTGCATCACCTTAATTACATATTTAAAGTAACCTTTCTTTCATATTACATCAAACCTCGGTGCTCACTATAAAGCTTGATATATGGGTCCTTGATTTTCATCTCTCATGTTTGTGCTAGAATTACCTCCAAACTAGGTGACGACTTGATATATGGGTCCTTGATTTTCATTTCTCATGTTTGTGTTATAATTGGCTCCAAACTAGGTGACGATATTGATCCCAATGTAGGCACAACCTACTATATTTTCACCATGGATATAAAACTCACAATTCACCATATTATCACTACTCTATCTCATATGTATTATTCGTCCCATTTATTAATCAAATGTACACAATCTTGTGTATTATGTAGTGTCTTTTGGTAGTACCTGCATCAAGGATGGTGTGGATATAAGTAATTCCTTTCAATATACCCCACTTCATTATAATTATAAAATCATGGTCGGACATGATTCACTTAATTCCATAGGGTCCTATTACCCTAATTCTAATTATGTCCCCCATCCACTCCCATGGTTAAATCCATTGTGGACAAGTTCTTCTCAAACCTTTCCATTAGTGTAGATATTTCACAAAAATCCTTTTTATCGTTAATGTTTACCTAAGATAAGTTTCAATTCAGAATGCTACAATTTACTAAATTTTTATAGCAATAAGAAATGGTGGATATCATACCTATTGTTTTAGAATATCTCATAAATCCCAACATCCAAATTTCCTACAAATGGGTGAGCCAGAACAATAGTATATCTTGGAACCATGGGGAAATTGATCTATATATGACCTTTTATATTATACATTGTACACCATACTTCCTCCCTACTATTGTACATTACTTTTTCTAGCTCTCTTAATTTTTATTAGAAAATAACATTAACTTGTATTAAAATTGATCCAAAATTTTCTTAGAAAATGATATTAACTTGTATTAAAATTGATCCAATCCCCGGGACAACCCTAGAATGGATGATTCAATGAGTCTCTTAATGGAATCAAGCCACATTGAAAATTCTAATATTTTTTTTCATGTAATTAGCTTTTATTATAACAATGCTAAGGTAACAAGCCATAGATAATCCACTCCTTATCCTAGACCTCCTCGATCATGAATAATTGGCTCATTACATCTTGGAAGCACTGGTCATAATCACTTATAGTTTATTTGATCTTCTGTTTAATATCTTTTAATCAACAATACTTTATTGCTCATACTTCATTTGTGAAATTTTAATGTCATGTTTGTTGTTCAATTTCAACATTCTTTGCATCCACCATTGTCAACATTTCAAGAAACTTGAGCTTCCAAATCCTCCATCAAGTCCTTTCACCTCCCATGTTGGCGTTACACTTCCATATAAATCAGGCTTGAGAGAATACCTTGTTCCACCATTACCATCTTCAACTGCACATGCATTTACTCAATCAATCTTGTGTGTGGTCCTTGCTTAAAATATTCTTTCACCTCCCATGTTGGGGTTACACTTCCATATAAATGAGGCTTGAAAGAATACCTTGTTCCACCATTACCATCTTCAATTGCACATGAATTTACTCAATCAATCTTATGTGTGGTCCTTGCTTAAAATATTCTAGTACTTTAGTCAAAAATTGATCACATTCCACCATGAATTAGAAAGCATAACATTCAACGAAGAATTTTAACCAAAATTGAATCACTCGAGGTCAAATTATGGTCATACAATGAGATATTTAACAAATTATTACAATCCACCCAATTTTTAGCTATGAAAAAAATCATAATATTGCTTCTCTACAAATATTTCCAACTATTCATGTATATTTGCTTGAAAATTTTGCCAAAAAGTCTCATGTAAACACACAAACAAGTTCTTATATTTATATATTGCTAAAACCTCACCTATATATGCACTTTCTTGGAACACATACCCATGTACCTACACTTCCAAATAATCTTGAGGCTCATCTTTTGATGGCCTCCACTACATCTCTTCCACTCTACATTTGTCAAGATCATGACAACCAAAACCAAGTTGATGGCTTGTTTATAGATCCAAGGTCCAAAAAATGTGTAAAACAAAGGTCCACAATAGTATAGTATAGCGATGTATCCAACCTTTCGAAGAAAGGAGGTCTCACATGAGCCATGTTTGATATTTTCCAAGTAATTAATGTGTATATTAATGTAACATAGTGGGAATGTACAATCCATTTTTTAGCATTTAATTAGATGCATCTAAGCAAACAAAAAAACATGTATGCACAAATATCACAAAATTTTAAACATCATCAAGATACACCATAAAAAAAGTAAAAATGAGTAGCCTCGTAATGCAGTCCCATTATATTGAGTAAAGTATGGATTACATCGAGAGATTATGCCTTTTACATTACTAGAGTTCAAAAGTCTCATAGTCGGGAAAACCTACACATCTAATAGTATGGAAAACTATCTTTGTAGGGATATGGTTGTTCTTATTTCTCCACGACTTTAGCTCATACATGCATTGGATATGGAAGTACTATTATTACACATATCAGACTGCCTCTAAAGGTCAATGCTTATGTTTTTAATTTTAAATACTTGTGATGAAAAGATGATAAATATTGAATATACCATTTTCGGCTTGACTCAAAGCATTTTCCTTTTTTTCAGGATCCTGAATTTGTCCAGTTTCATCCTACAGGAATATATGGTGTAGGTTGCCGAATCAATGAAGGTATTGACTTCCTCATTGGATTACATTTGTTTGCAAACTTCATTGTCATTAAATGAAGGATTATGGCCCATGAAATCAATAGAATATTAGTTATATATTATAGAACTTCATATCACGCCTCTAATTGAATTAGTAATGTGAATTTAGATGATGCAAGGCATAACCAAATTTCTTCTCCGACAAAATATTATTCTTAAGTAGGTTATAGATAATGGAAATGCATCTATGTCCTCTTTTATATATTTTAATACAAGATAAGCATGGTGAACTACTTGGAGTTTCTTTGTGATTTTCGAGACATCTTTTCATGCACATGTTGGGAACTTTCTCTTGACTGACTTTCTTGTTCATGGATGAGAATTAGACCCATGAAAACTAGGTGTAATCTTCTAGACAAATTTAGCATGCTTCAAGGGTTTTTGAGCTGATGTTTCATGGCACTAATTATGGGTATTGAGATATTCTTGGATAATTTTTTGGATGGTTCCTCTCTCATCTACAAGAGAAGGAAAATTCAAAGAGATAGGGGGATTAGTTATTTTTGAGACCTCCCACTTCTTTCACTTGCACTTCAATATTCCACATTCTACTCCCTCTCAAGTCAAATTGGACACTTGGTATGAACAATATTATTCAATAGTATACAACCCACCCACTGTAATTTAAAAAAAATCCATTCTTTTCCAACATATATACCTTGGACTCCGTTTGACGTTCCCTTCCCCCATTTCAGGTGTATGCTAGTATTACTACATGACCATTACCTAGATTTTGAACCTTTTGGACATTGTTGCAACTCTCGCTCCAATACTAGCACAATCAAATTGGTTGATTGTAACATATATGGGTTCTACCTATGTGCCCATGTCTCAATAGATTTATAAGAAAACATGTATTAGGCCCATGAATTCTCTCCTAACCTTGGCATTATAGAAATAAGGGTTATCTTTGATCAATAATTGTTCCTTTGCTTTGTAGTCCGACTGATCGACATAGCCTCAAAATAGCTATATTCAAGTGTAAATACATGTTCCTTTCAGAGATAAAGGCTGGAGTTTGGGGAATATTCGTATTTGATGGTATGACCCCGGAGGAACAATCCAACCTGGGTGCCTTCATATGGAGAGAGCCTGAAAAAATCAATTCAATGAGTTCACAGGTGTGAAAGCGCACCTTTATATGTTTGATTTATTGATACCACATACCACCATGAACAAGATCGTAAATGAACATGCTCGTAAATAAACAGGTTCATTCCTTGGGTGCATATGGTCAAGCTATATTCATTTTCTTTACTAAAACCTATAGAAGGCTTGGCAATAACAACGCAAGTTCATCACAAGCCATTGATGAGTTTTTACTCTGCCAAGATTTTTTGTCTCTATTGCCACGATTTTTCATCACACCTTTCCAATTTTTTTTGTCATAGGTATGGCATCTGCATCGTAAGGTGTTGGTGTGTTTTTACTCTGAAAATATGTTCCATCGCTATTGCGAGGATTTTACATCGCAACATGCGACGCTTTTACATCGCAACGTGCGACGCTTTTACATCGCAACGTGTGACGCTTTTTCATCATAAGTATGGCATCTTAAGGTGTTGGTTTGTTTTTACTCTCACAGGATTTTTTGTCGCCATTGCAATGAATTTTCGTCACAATGTGCGACACTTTTTCATCGTAAGTATGGAATCTGCATCATAAGGTGTTGGTGAAGTTTTTTCTTTAGCATGTTTTTTCATCGCTATTGTGATGATGTTTCATTGCTATTTCCACAATTATTAAGGTAATCCTATATTTAATATGATGAAATGTGGCGACCTTATGTCATCATTGTTTCGATGAATACCTGGTGCGTGGATATAGCGACAAAAAAATTTCCATGAAAAATAGCCTTTACTTTCGTGGAAAGTGCGACAGATATGTGTGGCAATAGCAACAAAAAAATGTGGCAAATTTTTTCATATGTAGTACGAGTCACCTTCCACAACCAACTTAGAGAATTCATCCCTGATTGTGATTTCTAGATCATATTCAAGGGAAAGTAACTCAACTACGCTATTTCATTCAATTCCCATGAATCCAACATAGTTCCATAGGATTTTTCCTTGCTCATCATGGATGACTCCTCCATAGCCAGCAAAGTCGCAGTTCAAATTTGACGCTCCATTAACGTGGATTTGAGGAATCCAACTGGGGGTGTAGATCAATTTTGAAGGATTGAAGCACAATACATCCTAATTAGGTGGGGAGGGGGTTGACTAGGTGGAGTGAGGTTCCAAACCTTCAAGATTAATCCTTCCCTTTCATCATAATTCTAATCATCATCATACTATGTCTTCATCAGCAAATTCTCCATGATATTAGTTTTTATTTTTCTCCAGACAACATCTATGCTCTTCTCAGTGTCTTTGAAAATTCTCATATTACGTTCTTTCTAGGTTTCCCAAAGTAAGAAACCAAGGAACAATTGCCAAATCCAATTGGGAATTGGGTTGGTAAAGGCCTCTTTGCATGCTTTTTCAATGGTTATTCTCACATTGCCACAATTGAGATCATATTTTCTGAAGAGGGTTGCTCCTCTGTCCCGTATATTTAGAGTGAAGAGGAAACTATTGCGGAGGTGATCACTAGATTCTTCTTCCTGTTATCATAGGACAGAGTAATATGGTCCAAAAAATCCTCGTTTGATTACCCAATCGTAAGTTAATATTTTTCCTCTAGCCACCAACCATAGAAAAGTAGAAACCTTAGGAAACCTTGGGCCACATGTTTTGAGTCCATATTTTCACCAAGATTTCTTCCTTCAATATTGTGTCATGTTTGCAAGCAATATGATAAGATTATTTTAAAGTAAGGGTTCTTCCATATTTGTAACCCCACCTTAGTTTGTCTGGACCTATTTTGATTTTTAGCCTTCTTTGCTAAAGTGATTCTTAGAATCCATCCCATCCTTGATCCAATAAAGTGTCATTCCATTGTTCCTTGGTCTTCCACCGTCTCCTACTAATTCAGGGTTGGCTTGAGCCCAATATTGATGAATGTAAATTTGTTGTTGTCTATGGAAAATTGTGCACATATTCTAAAATTTATTATCATCACATAGATTAGGAAGTTATTTTCAAGATTCATTCCACATAAAGGATGATTGGCCATCCCTTACCTCCCAAAAGAAATTATTTTTTATTAACTCTTTGTTGGCCCATGCATTGTTCCATATCATCGATACTTATTTGACCCGTTCCATCTTGATTAAATCTTGTTCCTATATACTTACCACATATTTTATCCTGTATGTTTTTTCCCTAAGGTCCTTTCTCTCGATGACCCAATGCCTCCATATCTTAGCACAAAAGGAAGATTCGATAAGTTTTTGATCTTAGAGGCCTAAAATTCCCACTAGCTTGGGAAGGAACACCTTGTCTTATGATACTATTGCCTACTTGCATTCTGTATATGTGCCTCCCCATAAAAATGACCACTATATATTTCTAATATCTTTTACAATGTACTTCATAGCTACCAAGACCAAGAATAAGTAGAGTGGCATAGCTTGAAGTACTAATTCCACTAGAGTAATTTTCGACAACACAAGTATTCCAACAGAGGACAAACATCTTTAGTAGCCACTCACACAACCAGATCAAATATCAACACACCAATGTTTCAACATGGTTAAACCCCTATGGTGAAACATGCACGACCCCAACCAATGTGGCCACTTGGAGAAATTTATTAATGAAAAATAAAAATATTACAAAGATATTTACAATATAGATTATCACAATCCGTCATTGACAAACAACCCTCCATGTTGTTTAAATAGAGGTCATGGACTAGTCGAGTGTTAATCTAGATATCGATATAGTCATTAAGATCGAGGGGAATATGAACCGTGAGATCACTCTATGTCGGGAACATATCGTGAACATTGGATTTCCTAACTACAAATGCATATTAATTCATACTAAAGAAACACACTAAGAAACACACTTTTACCTATTTGATCTTAACTAACTCCTAAGTGTCTAAATATCCTAACATCACCCCTTAAGGACAACTTTGGATAATACTAAACATCTTAGAAATTAGGTGACACAATAGGAGAAGGAAGAAGGCATTAGACCCTATTCCCCCTTAATGACAACTTCCTAAACTCTTAACATAGATCAAAGTTTGGAAAACTTCGCTTATGTAAGAGACCTTATGAAAATTTCTACAACTTTATCTTTTGTAGGGAAAAAGAGCATGACTTCAACTTCAACAAATTGATCATGAACGATATTTCTAATGAAGTAGACGTGTCGCTCAATGTGTTTTTGCACTGGTGTTGAACTAGATATTTGGCAAGATTTATGGCACTCTGATTGTTGCACGAGAGGGTTGTCATATGTTGCTGCTGGAATCCAAAATCTGAAAGGATCTATCAAAATACGAAAGGATGTATCAAAGCAAAAAGGCTTCTTGATATGCATTAATCGTTTCCCTGTAATCAACTTCTACTCAAGAAAGAGAAATAACCTATTTTTTCTTACATTCACAAGTGATAGGTCTTGAACCATGGATGAAAACATAACATGTAATAGAATTTTGATAATCAAGGTTCTCAACCCAATATGAATCCATGAAACCAACCAATAAAGGAGTCCCCCCTGAACTGTAATGTATCCTGAACTAAATTTTACCCCAGACAGACCTAAGTATTCATTTAGTTTCTTTCCAAAGGCCTTAATGGGGTGTTTGCATATACTGGGAAAAAAGAGGAACAACGAAGGAAATATCAAGACATGTATGAGTAAAGTACAAAATGATACCAACTAAATGATGATACAAAATGGCATCAACTTTGGGAGAGGTACAGGTGGAAACAAGTTTGAATCCATACTTAAAGGGAGAAGGGGATGGTTTTGAGTCTTCGATGTGAAAGAAGTTGTTATCACCATGTAATTTCCCAGGCTAAGGAGGAAATCGGCAGGGGTAACCACAAAACCGCTTCGATTCTTGGATCTAGCCCTTCAAGACTCAGAGAGGAATCTCCATGTCAAATTTGGATTTGTTTGGAATAGGATATTAGGCTAGTTATGCAGAACATAGGATTTTCTTTTAAGAATTGGGTGGGGGCGGAGAAGAGAAACCATGGGCTATGGAGTCACCAAAAAGAATGATAAAAAATCCATGTCAACAGGCTAATATTTGGAGGGAAAGGTAGACAACTCATTGTATCTTTTAATTTAAATGAAATGGGATAGATGGAACATGTTAATAAATCCAATTAAATGCAAAGAAGATGAGAATTCTGAGTTTAATCTTCAGTGGAAAACATAAAAAAATATACCAAGCCAAAGAAATAAGGTACATTAAAACCAATTTTGTTCTTAATCTTCTCGAAATAATTCAGAGGAAAAAATTAATTATGACAAAAAAGAAACAAATTTACAAAGAGGGATGCACATAACTAGTCAAATTAGTCACAAGAATCCTGCAACATAACACTATATTACTGAAATATGAATCCATGAAGGCTCTGTGAGCTCTGATACCAATCAAGTCATGGTTACCAACTCCTATTTTCAAATTTGATTCATTAAAATATGTAAGAAAAACCTCTCCCCAGGCTTAGGAGTTCTAATTCAACCACCTTGGCCAAAAATAGAAAGAAATCCTGAAACAATCTAGAACTCTCCGCCATGAAAGATGGGCAGAACTGTTGAACAAAGGGGTCAACTTAGACCTCCTTTTCTCCTCAATGGTGACACTTATATAAAAAATTAAGGAGTTTATTGTATATGATATTGTATGGAAACAAAACCTCCTTCGGTTTCTCCAATTTCATCTCCAGCTCACCGAAACAACTCCCACAAAATTAGGACTGAAACAGAAAAACCAAAAATCTGAAAAATGAGGCTGAAAGATGGCTTAGATTCTCCCAACTGGTGGTACATGTGCAGAATATGGAATATTTTTTTGTTCTTCAGCCCGTGATGAAAACAAACCTCTCTCGGTTTTTTAAAATGTGTTTCTATTTTCCCGAAATCCACCTTGGAAGATGACGTGATGAATAGGAAAAAAACAATTTTTGAAAATTTTGGGATGGCGATATTGGAGGGAGAGTGGTTTTGGTTGGACCCCTTGGAGTGTCAAGGGGTATTGGAAAGGGGGGGTCCAAGTTCATCCTGAGGTGACACCTATCCTGGGTGGTTTTGGATATTGAACCCCCCTTCTCATTAAAGTTCAGATGGCAAGGGGGGGTCGGAGTTGATTAATTTACATTGATTTTGGGATGTGATGTGAGGTACATTTGTGTTTCTTGTTTTAATTTTCATTATTTTGTATTATGTTTTTTACTTTTGTTTTGTTTATTCGTTTTTTTAATTATATTTTGGGATGTGATGTGAGGTACATTTTTGTTTCTTGTTTTAATTTTCATTATTTTGTATTATGTTTTTTAATTTTGTTTTGTTTATCAGTTATTATTATTATTATTATTATTTGTTTTATATGTTTTGTATTTTTTTTGTTTTATTTTTGTTATTTATTATATTGTAATATTTTAATTAATTTAAATTCTAAATTGTTTATTTATATATGTTTTTCATGAAATATTTTGATATATGTTTTTTTTATACGTTTTATCTTTTTATTTTATTTTATTTTATAATTAACATTTAATTCCAATAAACTAACTTAACTACTAACTTAATTATTAATTAATCTAATTATTATTTTATTTTTAATTATCTTATTAAAATAACTTTATTAGGCTAATGAGGATTAGAAAATGCCACTAACCATTTAATATTAACTTAATTATTGGTTTATTATCTTAAGTTTGTTTATTCATGCAAGGATAAGTGGTGGGTGAGATGTAGTCAATGGGACAAATGGGCAAGGGAGTGAGGGTGTAGAGGTGGATGAAGGATGCAATAGGGTGATGAAGGATCGGGCAAAATGGATGGAGGAGAAAATGGAATCAACCGAGCCAGATGTCTTCATCACGGGAGCAACACCAAATCAACAACCAAAGAATCAAGTTACCTATGATTATAGGTCCCCAATAGAAGTGAAGAAGGTCACAAGCATACTTAGATTGGGAAAGAAAATTCTTTCCTTCATTGCTTTGCAAATCTTGGAGGCCAAGGAAATATTGCAAATATCCTAAGTCAGTCATTTCAAATATCCTAAGGGTGTCCAATTTCAATATCTGTACTACATTGTGTTTTATGTTCAATTTCGTATTCAAATTTGTACTATATTGTGTTTTATTTTTTATCTAATAATGTGGTTATTAGGCTGCATAGCCCATTAATTCAACTATTTCCAAATTTGCTTGGCCCATTAATTCAACTATTTCCAAATTTGGGGTTAGAGTTAGCCTCTATCGCTTGAGATTTAGTGTGCAAAGCTTATAAAATCATCTTTACAAGTCATTAAAATACATATGCACCATAAATTTGTTTTAATCAACATAATTTAATGGGATGAAGGTAAATGACATCTAACAAAATATGAAGTTTGCATAAATTTTAGGCTCATCACTTATAAATTTATGTTCATCCATGTATGGTGGTGTTACATTGATAGTGCAACATTGCAAGGACAATATCATAGGGTTGCATGCTACCCCATAAAACTTCGACATACAACAATTGTTGGAATACAACCACAAGGATGGGTCATTGGACCATGGGTAGAATATAAATCATAAAAATTCACAATGTGTTCAACGATAATTATCCTCACTAGTTTTAATGCTAGTGGGGATAGCCATCATCGAACATAGTGTGGTGTTGCATGATTTATTACACATCTATCATATCATGACCTTTCCATGTGATAGTCTCTCCACAAGTATTGAAAGTCAAATTTATATGGGTTCACATGCAACCCTATTGTATGGTCCATGTTTTATTGACTTGGTATCACAAAAAAATCACACATTTACAAATGCAAATCATTACACTATGAGAGTGAAATTCCATAATACTCGCATTGTGATTGATGTTATTTATATCAACTTACAATATTCTTTCCCTCAAAATATTCCACAATCTTGGCACCTTAGTTGAGGAAAAAGAATATGGCCCTCACAAGATCCCAATGATTTCGTACCTAAAATAATTATGTTAGGATGTGATCATGAATTTCCCCTCCCACTAATGGTTACTACACGTCCTTTCATGGTTTTGTACATGTAATCATTTATCTTTTGTTGAGTGGGTAAGAATTTCCAATTCATGGTTCATACCTACCCATTCATGGTTTCAAGACGATAGTGATTTCTCTTGTATCAATATAATGATACACTATAGATTCGTGTTTTAGAAAAGCAATAAAGGAAAACCTATGGGGATTTTAATATTTTCCATCATTGAGATCCATCACGAAAATTTGAAGCTTTAATGCAATCCAACATTGCGACCATCAATGAGGTTTATTGATCATGTTTTTGAACAACCAATCATTAAAATCTAGCAGTCCTTAATACTTTCCTTTGTTGAGACCCCTCAGCAACATGGGTGAGTGATATCCACCCGACACACTATCCATTGTTGCTAGTGCACCATCTTCCCCTGTTTGTTACACACCACACTATCTATCATGCCCATTAGATACCATACTCTATACCATCCAATGGATAGGGTGAAGAGAGTCCACCACCAATGATTGGTAGTGTGTTGGGTGGATACTACTCACGCACCAACATGTACCTCAAGTGCTAAGGACCCTACTAGTCTGGATTGAATTTGATCATGAGGTTTTACGCATCTTCATTCATGTATGGTGGTGTTATATTGGTAGTGAAACATGGCAAGGACAATATTATAGGATTCCATGTTTCCCCATAAACCTTCGACTTACAACTCTTGTGGGTATACCATGCATTGAATGGTCATTGGACTGTGGGAAAAATTTAAATCACAAAACTTCACAATGTGTTCAATGAGAGTTATCCTCACCGATTTAATGGGGGATGGGATAGCCATCATCAATATAGTGTGGTGTTGGATGATTTCTTACACATCTGTCATATGATGGCATTGCCATGTAGAAGTCTTTGCACAAGCATGGTAATTCAAAGTTATGTGGACCCACAAGTAATCTTGTTGTATTGTCCATGTAACATTGAATTTCCATCACAAAAACGTGACACATCTACACATGCAAATCATTAGAGTGTGAGGATGAAATTCCAAAGTACTCGCATTGTGTTTGATGTTATTTATATCCACTTATTTCCTCACAATGTAATTAGTGAAAAATATTAGGTTGTTTAAGTATCTTTAATCGCTTTATGAACTTTGTACAATGCCTTTTTATATGGTTGAGGGAGCCCATCCCAACTAAATGTGTTGTGAGGGTTGTATGAAAAGAGATGAAGTGGAATAATTAATATGCATATAATTCCTATTTCACATTTCACACGGGAGAAGGAAATTAATATATGTGTGGATTTATGATGAACATTGTCAAATGAGGTAGTTGCATAGAGGGTGTTGCATAGTTATAGGTTGTATGAGCATAAGTGGTGTTTCTTTGTGTGCACTGTCTAAAGGAAGATGTTATGTCTTCACTTGAATCCCACCTTACAAATACAAATTTTTAATTCCCTATGGAAATAACCATACACGCCTCAAAAAATCTCCCATCATATTGTTACCATTATCCAATGTACATGTTGGTTTGAAGTGCCATTGCACTCGACTACATTTTTCCTCTTTCGATGGATACATGTAGTTAAATGGCCATATCTAAATTAATATGAATATCATTTATGTTCCTCATATAAGGAGGAATGACAAAATTCTATGTAAACAATTTAAGCATGGTCATACAAAGACCATTGTCTTTCAGAACATAGTGGGACTCATCTATTGAGGCATCATGTAATATGTTTCTTTCCTTTTAGAAAGAAACATAATTTTATTGACAATATTCTTGAAACAGATTGTTAGTGACGATATTCTTACCCTCATAGTGACGATATTTTTTCCCTCAGAATATTCCACGATCTTGGCACCTTAGTTGAGCCCATAGAATATGGCCCTCTCACGTTCCCAATGATTCCCTACATAAAATCATGATTATAGGATGGGATCATGAATTCCCCTTCCATTTATGGTTCCTAAAGGTCCTTTCATGGTTTCATATATGTAATCATTTGTCTCTTGTCGGGTGGATAATAATTTCTTATTCATGGTTCCTACCTGCCCATTCATGGTTTCAAGATGAGAGTGATTTCTCTTGTATTGGTATAGTGATACCGTATGGATTCATGTTTTAGAAAATAAATAAAGGAAAACCTATAGGGTTTTTAATATTTTCCATTGACACTCCTCACAAAAATCTATAGCTCTAACACAATCCAACGTTGCAACAATCAATGATCTTTTTTTATCATGTTTTGAAAAAACAATCATAAAATCTATGGGGTCCTTAATCCTTTCATTTGTTAAACTAATCATAAAATCTATGGGATCCTTAATCCTTTCATTTGTTGGGACCATTGGTATGTTTTGAGAAACCAATCATAAAATCTATGGGGTCCTTAATCCTTTCATTTGTTAAACCAATCATAAAATCTACGAGATCCTTAATCCTTTCATTTGTTAAACCAATCATAAAATCTATGGGATCATTAATCCTTTCATTTGTTGGGACCATTGGTGAGTGATATTGCACACTACCAATTATTGGTAGTGTACCCTCTTCCCGTGTACATTAGATACCACAATATATACTATTTTGATTAGATACCACACTATCTAACATCCAATGACGACGGTAAAGTGTAATGACTGGTTTTAAATTAACATCTAGTAATTCTACCAAATTCTACCAAATGTACAACAATTTCTACCAGGTTTATAAAAGAAGAATTATTCCAAATTTTCTCAACACTTACGCAAGTAAAATTTATCAATGAGTAACAAATCTAATTAAACAATGCATAAATTTGAATTAAATACCTTAACTCTGATGCTAATAATCCTTCATGTTGTCCACAACTTGCTTCATTCCTGCTTCTTTAGAACACTACCCAAAACCGACCTCCCTACCGACTAGTTAGCTCCTAACCCTAGGATATCAACGAATATCCTAGCCCTCCGAGCCCAAAACCTCCAACAACTCTGGTCCACTTTGTCAATGCCACTCACAAAATTCCTCCCTATGTCCAATACTCATAGCTCTCCAAAATCCTTCTCCACTCCCGTCAAATGCTCCCCCCTCCAAACTCCTTCCCCCCCCTATTCCTCCTTCACCGCCTTCCCTTCATTTACTCCCCTACCTAATACCTTATCCCATTATTAAATATCTTATCAATTCATTAAATATCTTATCCATTCATTAATATGCTATCCATCCATTAATATGTTATCCATTCATTAATATGTTTCCATTTTCGGGAATGTAACTTAAATTAATAATATATTTATTTTATTTAAATAAATATATTATTTAAATAAATAAATAAGCAATTAAATTTATCTGGAATCAGGGTGCAGTGGAGTTTGCCTTGTTGAATCTTCGGTCTTACCCATCAAAAGATTTGATGAAACTGTTCTAACAAAGGTGTTACTGCTATGACGTGGACTGCAATCCCTTTATCTCCACACGAGCGTGGAATAGCTTATGGCCACCTAACCTCCAACATATTGGTCTGCAGTGTAAGGGGCAAAGCCGGGAGCTTCGCTACTACTAGGCAGTTGGAATTAGACCCACCCAGAAACGGAATAAACAATATCATAATCTCGAAAACCTACTGGGAAAATGTGACAACCTCTATCAAATTCATAAGCTCACACACAGCTAATGAATTGGAAGAAGCGTGATATTTAGTGATTATAGGACTTCACACTTTGTGATTATTAGGCTTTTAGCTTTTCTGCTCGCTCATAGCCTTGACTATCACTGTACAAAGTCAATAAAACTATTGTTTAAAACATCCTAATACGCCCACAGGCTGCCATTAACCAACGCAAGTTGCCACTAACCAGCGTAGACATCGGTTAATGCCAACGCAGTGGCACATATTTGACTGTTTAAGTATCTTCAATGATTTTATCTGATGAACATTGTACAATGCATGGTCAAGGAGGGGGCTTGGCCGCAACTAAGTCCACTGCCAAAACTGAAGTGGAGTAATCACAAGGGGATCTTTCGTATGTTAATTTGATAATTTGAGTCTGGTTAAATCAGATTTTATTATTAATATCATTTCATCTGTGCTTATAATCTATGATGAATGCCCAGCCCAACATGTGACAAAATACCCAGCGGGAGGGAGAGGGGTAGCACCAAAAGTGAGTTGATACAATTTGTCTTTTCTGTAATAAATTGTACATAAACATTTAATCTCCCTAGGCCCTAGGCCGGATCTCTCTCTTAGGTTATGTAATCGATGGAGTATTTTTCTAAACGAGTTATAATTCTTTCTGTTACAGCAGCAGCTGTTGGAGCGTTGTTTTCTAGACTGAAAGTCGGAAGTTTTATTCATCTCAAGAGTATTGCGGTGGTTGATCTACAACTTCATTGAGACTGTCGTCAGATATTCCATCTTTTAGCTTCTATTTTAACACTGAACGTACAAAGCATTAGAAGAGTAAATCTCAATGATTTTTTATACCAAGTATGGATAATAAATTGAAGATGACGATGCACAAAGAATATGTTGAATGTTTGTTTCTTTTGGTGTTCTGCCCTAACTGGGCTGTAGAGATGTGGAACTCCTGTACTCTCTAGGGGAAAAGATTAAGAACTAATGTTCATCCTATGTTCGTTTCATATGGAGAAATTAAGGATACCAACTAGATATACTGTCTAATAGCCATCCATGTTCCAGGCATCTGAGGGGAAGCAGAGCAGTCATTTTTATATCCATGAAGGGGAAGGAGATCAGTAGAATTTATATAATTGTAGCTGGCTATATCTCATAACAACTAGCATTTACACCATACACCATAGGGAGATGGGTAGAAGCGCACTTTTGAACATTGCAAACCGATTTTAATAATGAGATCTCATGCTCCTGTAACCTTTAAAAAGATAGAAAAATAGAAATAATACAGGGCTGTAGAACGTTAGCAGTACATACCTTTCCATGCAATAAGGCATGAAGTAGGTCTTAGGAAATAGATCTATCCTCTGCAAAGGTTCTCTTCCCATACTGGTATTGTGTTGATGGCCATGGCGATAGCGTTGCTGTGGAAGGCAGATATTCTTTACATACCGTTTACCATCTCCCATCGATTGACAAGTTTGTTGAATTGTGCATGGCTGCGATACCTGTCGGCGCCATGATCGTTTATCTTTTTTTCATAGCAAATATGACTTGTGACATTTATTTCGTGTCATGCGCATACAAATACATGACTGGGAGTAAACAAATGTCTTTTATTTTTTTACAATTCATTTTGTATCATTCGCACATAATTACAGGACTCGATATAAACAAATGTCTTATTCAAAATGAGATGGGGTGGATTTCGGAACACTTTTGCTATGAGCTGGACTTTGTACATAACCGTGCGCTAAGTTCAACTCAGAGGACGCGGAATTTGGAATAGTTAAAAAAAAATAATAAAGTGTTCTCCGCTAAATTCAACTCAAAGGAAGCGGAATTTGGAATAGTTAAAAAAATTAAAAATGAAGTGTTGTCCAAGTCATGAAGGAAAACTTGAAGGAAAACGATCGCTCGCAGATTGAAGTAACTAACTAAAACCACCATTGCGAGGCGAACTAACTAAATCATATAGACAACAATCAAAAGCAGTCGAGTCACCAGTGAGACCAAATCCCTTTACTAAACCTAGCGAGAAAGGGAACGCTATGTCGACGAATAACAGGAAATACAATATACAGTATTTCTAAGAGCGGAATGCAGAAACTACAAACCATTTTATATATATATAAACCATTTTATATTATGGTTATACTGTAATTGATATATATATATACCATTATAAGAGCGGAATGCAGAAACTGCAAACACAATATACATATAAACCATTTTATATTATGGTTATACTGTAATTGATATAATTTCCATGCTACAATAAATACCATATATCCTGATGTCTATTATTCGGGAATTGAAATCCAAATAATGACAGACAAACTGTTTCATTTTGTCTTTTTCCTTAGAAATTTTTTTTAAGGGTCTAAAATTATTTCCTATGTCAATAGGAATTAAAATAAAAAATCATTCGTCAAATTTGAAATGAAAATGGTTTCATATTTTTTCAATTAAAGATGTTAGGAAAAAATTATTAATATGTTTTATTTTTCATTGGTTTTATGGATTGAAAAATTTCCTTAATATGTTCTACTTTTTATTCTATTACTGTTTTTATAAGTGTCTTTTTTATTAGTCATTTTCGCTTATATCTTAGCAATAAAAAAAATTCTTATTATGGTTATACTGTAATTCATATAAGTTCCATGCTACAATAAATACCATATATCCTGATGTCTATTATTCGGGAATTGAAATCAAAATAATGACAGACAAACTGTTTCATTTTGTCTTTTTCCTTAGAGATTTTTTTGAAGGGTCTAAAATTATTTTCTATGTCAATAAAAATTAAAATAAAAAATTATTTGTCAAATTTGAAATGAAAATGGTTTCATATTTTTTCAATTAAAGTGTAAGGAAAAAATTATTAATATGTTTTATTTTTCATTAGTTTTATGGATTGAAAAATTTCCTTAATATGTTCTACTTTTTATTCTATTACTGTTTTTATAAGTGTTTTTTTTATTAGTCATTTTCGGTTATATCTTAGCAATAAAAATAATTCCTTAATAGATTTTACTTTTTATTCTTTTATTGTTTTTATAAAGTTTTTTCTTTTATTAATCATTTTCCCTATAATTTAGCAATAAAATATTTTTTTTTATATAGGTTATATTTTTTATTCTTTTATTGTTTTATTGTTTTTTCTTTTACTAGTACTTTTCCCTATATCTTAACAATACAAAAAAAGAAAAAATGTTATGTTTTTTATACAATAAGAATAATAATAATCTATTTATGTTCTTAACCATTAGGCCCACTCAGGTATATAATCCTATTTTTTTACGGAGCTCATGCATGCATGTATATTCTATTTTTTGAAACCACATAAATTGATGATCAGATTGTGAATCTCTTTCTATCTGGATTTATGAACAAAACTTCTTACTATCTGCTAGATTTTCCATCTACCATCTTCATGATACCTACTACCGAACCCTGACCCTGAGTTTCTTCTCCACACTTTTCTTCTACACAAGGAGCTCCCCATTTCTTTTCCACAATATACTGATCCCCTTGGTTTCTTCTCCAACATTAATTGGCTAGGTTTTATTTGTACAACAAGTGTATTATTAATTTAATTTATTTCAATTTATTTCTAATACTTGTAGCATGTATATATTAATTATTGATACCCAATGATCTTCCATGATTTTGTTCGAAAGAACTATTTTTTTCATGACTTTTAAGCATATATTTGATCTCAAATTTGAATTTGTAATTCCACTTAATTTCAATTTTTAATTCTGTCCAATTAAAATTCAGTTTTTGAAATTGCAATCTATTTTTTTGAAAATTTTAATATCCTTCAAACCATCAACATTTCAAATTATTAAATTAAATAATGAAATCATAAATACTTGAATTTTTATTTTATTTTTATAAATTTCATATGAAAAGAATTTGAAAAATCACCCTTTCTTTCAAATTTGATCCATTCTACCAACAATCATATGGAATATGTGGGCACCGTCATTTTGGAATTTTAAGTGTTTTATCTAGTGTTACACTGTTTAAGTGTTTTATCTAGTGTTACACTGTTTAAGTGTTTTATCTAGTGTTACACTGTTTAAGTGTTTTATCTAGTGCAACACCTTGTGAATTTTAAGTGTTTTATCTAGTGTTACACTGTTGAGATTATTTGTATTTTATTTAAAAACATCCTAAAAAAGTTTCTAGAAATCGCTTTTTGAAACATAGATAAGCCTAATTTGAGCCTACCCAGAACCAAACCAAGGTTTCCACCTTTAGCCATTTTAAACGTTATGAAAAGAGCGAACAACATAGACCATATATAACAAATGGTGCCCATTATAAAAGTTATGAAAAGAGCGCTAAACCAAGACCATATATAATAAATGGAAACAAACGTTAATCCCAACCCAACAAACTCCAAAACAAGCAAGACTTTGATAGAAATAATGGGAAACCCACCATATCCAGTTTGTTGGTGAGTTTCATACCATACACATATGTAATAATTTTTTAAATAAAGGTTGTGAAAGAAATTAGAAGCCATCTTCACCTAGATTGCAAATATTTCATCATTTAGAACCTATAAAAATAAAAGTAAACCAAATCAAGTTAAATGTGTTATTCAATTTAGTTCTGGGTTTGTGCGACCGCTTGTGAAAGTTTGGATTTGGCTAATTTTTTCTGACCCATTAGAGAGCTAGCCAGGGCGCACCTATTGAGCCATCTGTCGTCGGTTTTCAACGGTAGAATCTTCCATAAAGAGAAATGAGCAAGTAAAGATGAAGAGGTTGAAGAGAGATTCTAGCAAAGGAAGAAGAAGGAGGTTGAGGAGAAACAAGAAGAGATGGAAAATTCCAAAGCCAAATAATTTTCTCCTATATGAAGTAATGTGAATAAAGCAATGAGTACGAAGACATAGAAAGAAAATTTCGCAAGTGCAGAGCAAGCAACATCAGTTTCCCAAGAAGAGGCAAGGAGGAAAAAAGAAGAGGAAAGGAGCAACACCACCAAATCCCAAAAGGATAGTTCAATATTTAGTAGTACTATTGTGACATCAGTGGAGACACCGACCTTATTAATACCCCCATAGAGGAATGTATCTGATTGGCATCCGTCCCTGGGATATTATCAGTCACTTATGCAGGGATGGGTTTTGAAGGAGATGTAGTCGTTGTCGATGACTATTAATGCAACTAAAAGACAATATAAATCGAGAAAATAATGTCGAAGAGAAAGAGAGGAAAGGTTGACACAAGTCATGAAACTCCTTAAAGGAACATCAAGTGGAAAGTTGGGATAGACTTGAAAGAGAACACAATACAAGCATCCTCAATGGTTAGTTCTTTTGCTAGTATGAATATTGTGTCAGTTCATGAAGTGGCAGGGGCGTTAGATGCTACGAAAGCCAGGATTACTGAGTTGGAAACAATGTTGGAAACCATCAAAGGTACCATGGTGAGTGAAAACATGAAAGAATTCCCGTAAATAGATGAGGTCCACAGAGAGGAAATAGAGAGACAATTTAATATCCGAGAAAACGAGTTGAAGGTATAATTCAATGAAATAATCTACCTCAACCAGAATGTGCATCTTGACGAGGTAGGGAAGCTCATAATCGTACATGTGCGAGAGGTAACCAAACTCAAAGGAGAACAATTAGAGATCATAAAATAAAATGAAGGAATCGAAGATTATGTAAAAATAATGCAACATGATAATCAACTCTTGAAGAAGACTGTGGAAGAAAGTAAGACAAAAGTGATAGTTGTATAAATATTTAGAGAAGAGGCCACATAAATGAATGAAGAACTTAAGGACTCACAGAATAAATTATGCTATGCTCTTAATAAAATACTGAAGGCCAAGTATGATCAAGGTAAGTTAAATTTGTAGGTAGAAAATATGCAGGAAAACTATCAAAGAGCCCAAGAATCCTATAGCAGGGTCACAGAATGGAAGGACACTCATCAAAACTCCCCCAAGACCTTTCCAGGATATTTGGACAAGAAAGGAATATAAGATCTTCAACTATCGAATGCAGGGATGGAAACAATCATGGATGTCAAGAATACCTAGGATTAGATCAATACCATGAGCATGGAATTGTGGGTCTCTTCCAACACTTACTCACCTAGTTCGGGATGGACCCCTTGAGAGATTTGGAAAAGACGTCATCTACGCAAACTATGGTCGAAGATGTGGAAATCAAAATGAATCTCAGTATGAAATCCCTATAGGTGATCAGTGAAATTAGCATCGAAGTTATAGAGACAAGATTAATACATCCTGCTCGATTAGTCTCATTCATTGAAGATTCCATGCAACGTGTTGATCATAAGTTGAAAATGGAAATTATTACTCCCATTTGTGATGGAGAAATAGACCTGGAAATAGCACAACTATGCCAAGTAGATACCATACTCTAAGACTTCAAGATATGGAAGAGATTCATAGATGAAAAATTGCAATCGCCAAGACCTAATTGATTATCTTATTGTAACTGAATTTTGCAGAAAAAAACATTGGCTTGTAATTATTGTACTATGTTAATCGGGAAAGGGAACCGAAGTGTCGTTTCAGTCTTCTGACCATTTCGAAATTATGGGAATGTGAAATGCTTCATTCCGCATTCTATAAATAAGATGAATGTAAAGGAGAAAGGGATTTTTTGGTTTTTGGAGGTAGTTGAACAATACTATTACTGCATGTGAATTTAAACCAAAGACATTTTGAAGATATTGGTATTAATGTGAAGGAATGATATTTTTCTACTTAAACATGTTTATTTTGGTGATATTTGAATGTTGGTTTCAAGAACTACTTCTAAACTAATTTTCATATGTTTACAGTTACCATAATTTTCATTTTAAGTGTAGTGACAATATGATGAGTTGGTGAATCAATTAGTTGTTTCTAACTTATTATTTTGTTAAGTTTTCATGTTTCTTGTCCTCATGAATTATTTTTGCGCAAGTGACACATATTTTTTAACTGCACTTACCTTTTTGTTTGATCCTGATCACGATACGATAGAATAATATAGAGTAGAATTGCATCTTAGGATCATAGATACTAGTTTTAGTATAGAATTAGTTCATTAGAGTTTTAATTAATCTCGAAACCTTTGTTTCTTATATTCATATTTAGATAGTAACTTAGTTAGATTGGTAACTAGGCCAAAATTTGGTCGAAAACGCTATTCCAAACGAGAGTAGGTCTAATTGGGACCTTCCATCGGGCATCCTCTCTTAACATTTTGAACGGGTAATTATGTCATGTCAACACATCCATCTGATGGACTTCCCATTTATGTGAGTCAACAAAGGAAGAACAAGGTAGATGTAATTCATTTTGGCAAGAAAAAGGTATATGGAATTCATTTTGGCAAGAACAAGGTAGATGGAAATATTTTTGGCAAGAACAAGGTAGATGGAATTCATTTTGGTTATATACATATAACATGTTTTCTTCCTTTGAGAATAGGTACAAGATCCAAAGTATTATTCTCCAATAAATAGAAATAATATTCATTCATTGGTGTATCCCAATCTAGATGACCTGAAGCTTCTGCAAATGTCTCTGGATCACAAGTCTCTAAAACTTGAGCCAAAAGAGAAAAGGCTCACTGGAATTTTGAACATGTCCAACGTTGATCTAAAGAATCATTAGGATGATCACCAACTACTTCTCTTGTTGAAGGAACCCATATAGGAAGGAATGGTGTTGGTGTAGGTTTAGGTTCAATGGAATCATCTGAAGGAAGGTGAGAAGGCGGAGGTGGATTTTCATCCTCATTGTCATCATCATATGAAAAAGAAAAATTAATAGGAACAAAATAAGACACAAATTTTGAAGATGGATCCTAGGTCGAAGAAGGTAGAAACATCGAATTAGGATTGTAGGCCAAGATATTTTCATCAAATTTAACATCTCTTATAATAATAATTTCATTACAATGAGGTTGAAGAAGTCTGTAACCTTTAACATCTTCAGAATAACCAACAAATATACACTTCTCACTTTTAGGCTGTAATGATTTTATTTTCTCATTAGGAATGTGAGCCAATGCTACACTATCAAATACATGGAAGTGATTTACATTTGGCTTATGGTTAGTCCATGCTTCTTCTGATATTTGTTGGCACCCAAAGTTTTGGGTCCAATTTTGCGTGTGTACACAAACAAAAGTTGTCCGTGTTCAACAAGTAGTTTTTTGAATTCCTAAGGAGATTCACAAATGAATTTCATAGTGCATGCATTGGACTAGGTTTTGTTAAGTAGCGCTCCAAGTCTAATGGAGGTCAAGGGTGCGCTAGTCGGAGTTTTGTCAGTTGAGCATGTCGGTCTGATTTTTGTCAGTTGCGTTGAAAACAAAAAATATGCCCACCGAAAGAAATAAATGAATAATAGAGATATCTATCAAAATGGTTGTTGAAAGAAATAGATGAAGATGTGTGACAACCAAAACATGAGCTAGCCAGACAATTAATATTTCCCCTGATGCAGAGAATCTACGTGGAGCCCTAGAAGGTACTAGAAGCATGCGAGCCTGTTATATTAGACAAGTGAGTGGAGTAGAACAGTGAAGGACAATGCTTCCCAACAAAAAGAGATATGAAAGAAATCTCTTAGCTCAGAAAGTAGGCTAGTTAATTTTTGAATGCATTAGGCCCAGAACTTTGAGTTATCCTATTATAATCCTGTGTTGCATGGATAAGTTTGTTGTGTATTGTATTTTTCCGAATATTAAATCTTAGCACAGGGCGCATACTGTTGTATTCCCACTATTTATATAGTAATGAGATGAAGTCTTATGGATGTTCAATTGAGTTATTCAACACAATGTATCTCTCTAATTTGATGGAATACGTCCAATAGTAAATATATGGAAGTTCTGTTCTATCTTATGTTTGCTATGAATGACTAAAACATGTGTACGTATTGTTTTAATTCTTAATCCTTGTTAGATTATCATATATGAGTTACATGGATGCCATTTACAATAATGTTAGTTATGTTTGATTCTCCATTCCCGACACAATACCTTATGGTCTTTGTGATCCTCTCTGCATATCGGGTGAGACCTTCCTCGACCTCGACCACCGATTGATATGTTGGTGCTTAGGGGTTTTTGTTAGACATGATCTAGATGAATCCTAGGTCTCAAACCCCCCGGTGTTAATAATTTTAGTGCCCGCACAAGCGTGTATTGAAACAATGACACTGCATAATGCCAACAAATGCTTTAGTTGTCAAGACTTGAAGTCTTGTTGAGATTGATGGAGGAAAAGAGAAATGCGGTGGTGTCCATCTAAGGAGGAGATTCAATACTATATAGAAGAGAAGGAAGATGAGTTTTTCGTATGAGAGACGAAAGGATTGCAAGTGAAAGCCAAAGAATGGAAAGGTAGATATCTTTACTATGATCTTCATGAACTCTTTTTCACAGAATTTCCATGTTTGATGGACAAATGGTTAAAAGGACAAGAAAAAGTTAATTCGATGGTGTTATCATCGGAGTCGATAGTATGGGATCAAGACAAGATGAATAGTCTAAAGGAATTTGATAAAAAGTGGACTCATTCCATTGATTTCTAGTTTGACCCAGTGAAGGAAGGATACATTGTTGAGTTTTCTATAGAATATAGTGATTCTTTTAGCAAAGCTGAAATAAAGTTTAAAGAAGGTCCAAGAAATTGGATGTTAGAAGAGATTATTTTTTGGATAGATATATTGTTTGTTGAAAAAACAATGATGCACATGGAGCCTGATAGGATGGATGAGTAAACTCACTAGAGTTGTGGGGGGTTTCTGGAAAAGGTGTAGGAAAAATAACCAGAGTATGGATCCAGTGAGGAGGATCCAAGAAGTTGTTGATATGAGGTGAGAAATAGAATGGACCCGGAAGAGTACAGGAGAAAACGAGTTGAAATATACGCAAGAAGAGATGAACTAAGGGGGCAATCTAAGTGGAAGAGTAGAGAAGATTTATTCAAGGGTGCACAATGAGGTGTCGACCCTAAAATGAAGAGGAAGCTCACAGCAGGCAGTGGTGTGGGAGAGGATGCTGTGTGAGAGTGGAGTAGATGTGAGGACATACCTACGATGAGGATTGGAATCAAAGATGCCCGTAGTGATAGTAGTGGTCATAAGTCCGTAGGTGACAAATCCCATACCCTTTGGCTATTGCAATATGTTGCAACCTTGAGAAGAGGAAGAGCACACATGTGTGGCTCGCGGGTGCAAATTTGTGGTGTGCCTATAAACTTGGAAGAGGAAGCATCACATGGTTACACATTGATAAGAAGAGAAGTTGACGTACACTACATTGGGGTTCCAATCATATGTATTTTTTACTCTGTGTAGTGGTGGTACACTAAGCATCCCAGAGAGTGGTGTGTGAAGAAGTCACGTGTTGACTAGAGAAATCAAACCGAGAGATGAATCACCTGAAGATAGTTTGTGGATTGACCCAGAGGTAGGATCACACATTGGTGGTGCACAATCAGATCAGGAGGAGAAGGCGTAGAATGTGGATGTGCGAGAAGTGAAGGAAGATGGAGGCTCCACTAGTTGTGGGGGAGACAAACTGATAATGTTCGATTTTCTTGTGCGGTTGCAACTAGATATCTCTTTGAGTCCCCTCACAATAAATTTTAGGAGAATATGGTATTACACCCCCTTTGTTCGACCCCCCTTGTGCATTTTTAATTAACAAGAACACACAATAGATAGTGAAGAGGTTGAAGTTGAAGAAAGAGAAGAAGAGGAAATAAATGATGAAACAAGTGAAGGCGAAGGTAAACTCAATAATACTTTACCCAAAGCGATAGTGGTGTGGGAGGATCCAAACAATAAGATTCAAGAGAGTGGAACTAACCCTGGTCCTAAGATGGAAAATCAATATAATACACTAAGATTTCTTTTGTTTCATGTAATGGGTAAAGATGATGTCAAGCAACATTGGCTCACCTGCAAATCAATATGGTCTCTAAAGAGACTTACATATGAGGCGGATAAAATCGCACAACTGGATACTACGTTCAAGGATCTGGCCCTAACATGGTACATGAAATACAAAGCTAATGTCCCAACATGATAGGCGAGGTCCCTGGTCGAGATAAAAAAGTATATTCATTGGGAATTTCAAAAGCCAAAGTGAGAGTCTCAATGCATTACAAAAATAAAGGAAATCAAGAAGAAATCAGGAGAGACCATTTGGGATTATGACTAGTGGTTCAAAATCTTGTTGTATAGGTTGATTTTCCAAATACAGGATGCGCAACACAGACAATGGTTTATTGCGGGGTTTCTCTCCCATAACCAAGTCTCTCTCACCCAACAAAAGATGACGAATCATAGTGATGCAGTTGAGATCGTGATGCCCTTGGAAGCCACACTTGGAGGTGAAGAAACATCATGAGGGTTGGCGCAGGTTCAATCACAACTATCCAACCTAACAATACAGTTGCATGATATGGCCAAGGATAAATTCATCTGTGAACATGTGGGGTGCACTACATTCCTCTTAGAAGGGCATTGATGAGAGGAGTGCTCGATTCTTCCAAATTATGTGGTGAAAAGTGCTTCGATTTCATTTCCATCTGGACAGTTGGAATGGTCTGAAATATGACGATAGTGGGGCCATGTGCCACTCTATTTCCCCACCTTATGGAAGTATCCAGCAACGAATGACACCCCCTTATGTGATTTCTGTAAGTCCATCGATCACGATATCAGTAGTTGTCGCTCCCTCCAAATGATGCAAGATAATACCTGGTATGCATTTTGGGTACAAGAGGAACAAAAGGGTGGTGAGAGCGGTGGAGGTGATAGAGGGGGTTATCAAGGAGGACCTTAAGGTGGGTATGGATGTGGTCATGGACAAAAGTATGGTGGAGGTTGTGGCAGACCCCCCACATGCTTCAATTGCGCTGAGATTGGTCATGTATCATGATTTCACATTAAGTCGTGTGTTCTCTCTGCATACTATTATAGTTGTGAACATGTAACCAAGGATTGTATAGACTTGTTGAGAAAGTGGGAGGATAGGAAGGGTAATTGTAACATAGTACATGTTGAGCCACATAAAAACAAGAATAAGAATGAAGAAGTGAACATCTGGGTAGTAACCCATGGAGAGGCAAAGATAGGGGAATAATTTGAGCATAGAGAAGGTTTAGGTCAACTCGTAGAGGGAAAGATCAGGAATTCCCAATATCCCCCTCTCTAAGTTTGATGCAACTCAACAGAAACAATTTCTGCGTGATGTGGATAGAGCCTTGGAGGAAGAACGAGTAGGAAAGGAGTTGCAATGCACTACTCAGGGGTCTCTTGAAGACACAAGGGTCTGAAAGGAAGTTGAAAGGGTGACGTAGTGGTTTCTAGAAGAAGCATGGTTTCGTGAAGAAGTGCAGCAGGTGACACAAAGGTCACTAGAGGAAGCACGTGTGCGTGAATAACTAAAATGCAAGAATCACATATTTTTGGAGGAATCTAGTGTGTGCGAAGGAATCTAGCGCACCACCCAACAATCAATAGAATAAACACACATATATTATATGTTGTGATGCATTGAGCAGGAAGCGTATGAACAATGCTGAGAAGAGTTACAATGTGCAACACACGCAAAATCCTTGTGCAGCCTCGATTACATGGCAGGAGAAAAATATCAAGTCAATACCTTATTGCACTATTATTTATGGTTTCTTAGAGATCCAAAAGTTGTGAGTAATTTGAATAAGATATTAACTACTTGCATGATCGAACAAGGAGAGGCGACCACCATTGTAGCTTTGCTACCAGAAAGGGATGTCTTCCAATTCAACAAGCAAAAGCACCTTCGCTAAGACTTTAAGATGACAACACAGCTTCGTGGGTATGGTATGGATGGAACCATGTTAGGTCTAGGATTTGATGTGAACATTTAACCCAATAAATCCTGGGAAGTGATGGGGAAATCGAATATGGCCTGGTCACCCATTAAGCTTCGAGTAGCCAACCATTACAAGATCTACCCCATCATTCGGTTGGAATAGGTTGAGGTGAATATAGAAGGAGTAAAAACAAAGGCCAACTTTGAAGTCATTGAAATTATGGATGAGTCAGATCCCTACCCTACATTGCTAGGAATCGACTAGGATTTTGATAAAAATGCATTGTGGAATTTGAAAAAGTGCTAAACTGCGTGTGATTATTCCACTATATCCATATGAAGGAGACCGCTACAATGAGCCTATCGATGAGGATGCACAAAGATCGACAATTGAAAATATTTACAGGGTCAAAGGGCGTAAGGAGGACTATATCAATCCCACCGCAGACATGGAATTGAGTTGGAGGAGTGTTAAGTCATATGATATGAATTCTAAATATTCCTTCGATAGATGGAAGAATAATATTTATGAGGTGTCAACAAGGAGGTGCACCCACATCTCAACGAAAGAACACATAAAATAATTTGAATCCTATCGATATGATGGGTTGGCGTCTTTATTACTTGCATGGCTTGAGGACATACCATAATATCAGATATTTCACGACCTAGATACAATCCTGATTGACACCCCAACACGATGGTGGGCCGTGTATTGGGAACCTCACCGAGAATGAGTAACTGTGGAGGCGGATATCCGCGATAGATTTAGAGCTACAGAAATCACACCTCACATTATATCTCTTGGAAAAAGACGATGGTTGTTAGCCTATAGCTTACCTTTACCAATCACTAAGTCTAATTGTCACCTATATTTGTATTATTCATTTAAGATATTAGTAATATATCCTCAAGTGATGACTAATGAGTTAGTTAAGATTGCCTAGACTAGTCATCATGCATGATTTTAGGATCCAGAGAAAATCTCTTTATGAAGTGGCATTACCCATTGTACTATAAATATGTAACATTGGTGTGAATACATTAAAAGTAGGCTAGTGATCATTTTCCATCGTATCATTGTTTTTGTGCATATTTTATAAATTGGTATTAGAGCACTTATGATCTTAGAGGCGTGGTAACATCTTGGTAGTTTTTCCATGGAGGTTTTTCAATCTCAGTTGATGGAGTTGATGGACATTCGACTAGATGTTTGATACACTCGCGCTTCATGTGAAGGAGACAAGGACAAGGACAATGAATATGATATTGTAATTTTCTCGAAGGGAATCGAATTGGTGGTTGCAGAAAATTCAAGATCAATTGGACACGATATTGAGGCTCGAACACCAGATCTCTTGGTCGTGAAGATGAACGAATGTTGCTTCGAATATCATGGAGATGCATTGGGCATTCAATTTATGAGGCTGCAACCATCGTGACAGAGTCAAGGGAGAAGAGGATGTTCAGATGTTGTTATAGAATCCATGGTGGATGCATTCCATTGAAAATTGGAAGACATGTAATTTCAATTGCTTACAGAAGCCCATTAAAGAAAGAGAATCGACTACGTGGAAAAAGAGATCCTGCACATGACACTTTGTTTAAGTGAAATATCTTTCGCCTCAACCTGGTGTATTGATTATAGTTGACTTAACCTGGTTCTTGAAACAGCGTAGATTCAGCTCAGATCCGTGGAGCATGCAACAACAAAAAAAACTCCAGCAATATCGATTATCCCACATTTTGCACAGAGAACATTTAGAAATTATAACTCTAAAGAGCATAGTGAAATGAGAAGAGATCCTTGCATGCACTATTCCGAGCCTCCAATAACAAAGATTTGATCTCCAACAGAGAGATCCGATCCTCCAACAATTTGATTTTCTCTCTGCTCTCACACATTGGTATTTGCATCCATTTTTTTCCTTCAATTTGAAGTACTATGCATCCCTAGGAGCAACTGATATATGCATAAGTGAAGAGTCGATCTCCTTCATTATTGGTAAGTGTATGTCGATTTCCTTCGCCATAAGTAAGTGAATCAGATCTCAAAGACAACATATTTTCTCTAATATGCGAACTTGCGAGCAAAAATAGCGAGGTATTGTCGGTCGCCCTTCTCAAAGTATTAGCAATTGAATTACTTTATCCCATTGTTCGTTCCATCCATTTATGTCAATATAGGATGCGTAAAGAAAAACAATTGACCGCGTCGAAATTCCAAACGATGAGAAGATCACGACCTTTGAATGAGCTCTTCAAGGGTGAAAGGGTTTGAATTATTATACTGGAATCTTAAGTTTTATACATTATTGTGGGAAATTTAAAAAAAGATATCTGCACTTTCATCATATCCAACAAATTTCTCATTGGTTTCCTCAACTTTTTTATTAAGCGATTTGTTCAACATATCCAAATTTCTTCACAAATGGCGTGAATGGTGGTTTCAAGTTTGGGGGCTTGTTTCCTTGGTAAAAGTATCTAAACTAATCCTTTGCATTCCACAAATTTAATGAAAAAACATGCTATGCATATAAAACAAGTTTATGCACAGTTTTTTTATGTTGTCACTTTTTGAAAAGCGTTTTTAGAGTGACATACTTGAGATTTGGAAGTGTTTTAACCTGAAGTAATACTTTATGTTAATGTAAAAGGTTTTATTTTTGGTGAATAAAGAGGAGTGATAAGAGGATTATTTAATGTTTATTTCAATGTTGGTTATAAGGATGAGAACTTGAGGCACTAATGGTTGAGCAACAAAGTTGAAGTTATATTTAATTATTTGTGAAGGTTAAATGCTTTAAAGTTGAGAGATAGCTTGAAACATTTGTAACTCTATCTGTGAATATCCTTGTGATATTAAGAAAGAGATTAGGATGATTTCATTTTGTATTTTGGCACAAAAATTTTATTGTATTTCGTCATATTATTGTGATCACAAGGGAATTCATAATAAAATAGATTTTTTTTTCTCGTGTCCAAGATCCACCTTGTGTAGTGTGTGTTGGTGACTTTTTCATTGTTGTTTTATGGGATGGTTTATTTCTAGTTTTGACATTATCAAAAACACATGGAGTACAAAGAAAGTTAAGGAAATCAATGTACATGATTAATACCATTCATGCATATACAATCAAGAACACACAATCAAAGCACCTACAATCAAGTAGTCAAGTAGTCGGGAAGAACATTCAAGCATTTTAATTGTCAACATCAGCATCCAACAATGATTCTACATCAATCATTGAAAGGGAAAATCAAGTTAATGAAGCATTCAAAATTGAAGATCATTTGCTACTTACATACAATTGTTTTTTGTAAGTGTGAAATCTAATGAAGTTGAATTTGTAATTTTCAGGTGCATTCTTGGGTCATCCTGACACCCAAGAGTCATTGTATTTTTGAGTCGAAATTGACAAGGTTGAGTAGTTTAAATTCAAATCATTGTAAACATCACATTTTGGATGCATTTTCACTGGTAACTCACATCCTCAAATTCCTAGAAGCAAGTTCAAGTGAACAAATTCAAATGAGCATCAAGAGAAAGTGAATGAGAAGTTCAAGCGAGTGTGTTCAAATTGAGCGAAATCTCGAATTATTAGAGTTTCTAAACACTCTAATAAACACCATTGAAGGAAAAAAATGATATTGAACAAAGAAACTCTTCAATCAATTTTAAGTTTTTGGGAAGTGACAGAATCGAAAGTTAGAGTTCTTCAAGATCAATCCCAGCTATTGAATAATGAGTTGATAGATCTAAAAAATCAAAAGCCAGTGAAGTATTCTGAACTAGTTTTTGTTCATCACAACCCTCTCTATGATGATGAAGATGTTGATGCTGATGTTTTTGATCAACATATAGTGAAGGGGAAAATCAATAAGACAACTCCAAATCAAGAAAAAGATGAAGCTATTTTTGAACCTACATTTCAAGAGTTTTCTTTTGACTTCAACGAAAAAAACATTTCAATGATGTAGCAACATATAGTAAATCTACTTCCATAGATTTCAAAGCAATGGGTTCAGAATAATCTTTCCAAGCCCATCATCATACCTTGGGAAGATATCAACTACAACAACAATAGAATAGGACTTGGATATGACAAGGAAATTACCTTTCATATTCTTGATTATTCCAAACCAATCCAGTTCCAAAGTGTTGGATTCTTTCAAGAAGCTTCAACGTCACTTGTTCAAGTTCAACATCATAATGCGAAGTGCCAAAGTTGTAATCGAGTTGGTCACAAGGAGAATCAGTGTTTTGATCTCCATCGTTTCCAACATTGTGGTAAGCATAACCATTCTTCCGACATATGTTCAACACTGAAGAAACCTTCAATATTGAAGATTCATTATGCGTGGATTGATCCTTGGCAGTGGTCATCAACAACCAAGTGAATATATAAGTCTTACCAAAGAATCCAATCTTGAGTAAAGAACAATATTGTAGCACATAACATTTGTTTACCTCACATAAGTGGTCCCCTTATGGCGTAGCTTTTGAGAATGGCCCTCATGGGATGAAATAACATGTGGTTATTTCCACATGCCCACTTTGTGTTGTACACAAATGAAACAAGTATAGTACTCTCTTGAGACAAAAGGGGTGATTAAAATGATGTAACTCTTATGTACCTTAAGGGGGGGGGAGTTCAAAAATCAAGTGATGATGGTTCATGAAACCACTTGTGGTATCTCCTTTCAACTGACAAAGGGGGGAATTGATGATGGTTGTCAAAACGAAAGTTTCAAAAACAAATATGTTAGATGAGCATGAAATTTTCCAGATGGGCAACTACAGTCGGTAGATGATAGATTTTAGCAGAATTATGGTTCTGTGACTTGCAATTGAATCTTACAAATTACATGATTAGGATGCTATTGGACACCTAAAAGTGTCAAAAATTGTTAGGGGTCATCAAAAAACCATCAAATACATGGTATCAATTTGTCATTGGTTATCCCAAACCACAGATTCATAGAGCACTTTAGTGATACACTGATAATAGAATGGTGATACTACATGTTCAACAATTAGCAGAAAACATTAGATTCTTCTAGCTCAAATACTTGGAAAAATGATCGAATTGTCAAACAATCAGGGAATGTTCAGATATTGCAACTATTCACTTACATATCTCAGATCTCTTCCATTTCATTTCAGATGAACCATTCGACATCCATGTTGACGTTTTTTTAGGCAGTTCTTCATTGAGTCTCAACTCAGGAGTTTTAGTATGAAGACTTGGAAATGATACCAGTTTATGCTTCATTATTGATATTATTGATCAGACTTGTGATTGAGGGGGGGACTGTTATCCTGTGTCTTACCTTTACCAATCACTAATTGTAATTGTCACCTATATTTGTATTATTCATTTAGGATATTAGTAATATATCGTCAAGTGATGACTAATGAGTTAAGTAAGATTGCCTAAACTAGTCATCATGCATGATTTTAGGATCTAGAGAAAATATCTCTATGAGATGGCATTACCCATTGTACTATAAATATGTTTCATTGGTGTGAATACATTAAGAGATGTCTAGTGAGCCTTTTCTATAATTACATTGTTTTTCTACATATTTTATCAATGGTTAGCCAAGAAAAGGCATAGCACATGCCTTAAATATATAACCTCCCATCGCACCTACCCATACCCCTCTCCTCTACCACCAGCCCCCACATTTTTTAGTGAAGTAACATCCCCTCCATCCACCCTTACTCTACATCCAATGAATGACTTCACCTTACCCCATGATCATTCACCATTCAAAACACTTTCCCCCTTTCTCGATAGAGCCAGACAAGATAAATCCCAATATCTATGAGCTCCTTCAATAATGGTTGCTACCCGAACCAATCCTCCTCGAACCTAAAACCTCACAACCAACAATAGTCACTAACATACCCCAAGAACAAAATCACAACCCCTTAGAGGAAACTACACTCTCATAACCTTAGCACTTACATCCAACTGGGGTGCACAATATTCATGTGCGATGCCCCTATCCCACTTTCCTTCTTGCATGCACATGTTTTGTCCACAATATGGTTCTTTTGTACGAGTTTCTCCTACCAACAGATTTTGGTAATAGCTAGTGGATCCTCTTTATTAGCTTGATATATTACCCCAAGCACCATCATTAATACCTCAATAGTCGGGCCTTTGACAAGATGGTTTCTCAATTCATCTAACTATCATTCCACTCCACCCACAAATATTAACATAATTGAATAACAACTTTCTCTCATTCCAAGGTATTCAATGCAGGAGTGACCCTGTCTAACAAGTCCTATCACTGGCCCCTAACAACCATTCTACCTGAGTATCGGACAAAGTTCTTGGAAGCGAGACTTATCCGCTCGACACAACAATCTAAATCCAACACAGTTCATGACTCATTGGTACAACATCTATTACACTACTTCATTTAACCAAGAATATCATCAAGAAAGTAAATCGATGTTGGGAGTTTTCCGCCACCATGTTCTTCATCATCCATGACACATCACCTCCATCACAGTCATCTCATCAAATCCCTATTGTCCCTATTCCTTCTATATAAATAACCCCTCTCCTCCCCATATTCGACGAAGAACTTCCTCCATGTCTCAGACCTAGTTTCTATGGCCCTTCCCCCAAAATGTTATTTCCTTCGCTTGTGACTGAGTTGATGTATCAGTTTATTTATGTTCCTCTTATTCTTGACATTGTACCAACAATTGTTAGGTATAGCTTCCACTCTACTCACTTGCCTTCACTTCCACTGCTAACTACCGCCATGCCTCATTTCCTTCGTTGATATGGTGGGTTCATTAGTTCAACACATTCCATGCTTCATCACCTTCACTAATAAAGCATGATTTATTCACCGGCCTTATCTCCACCACCCCCATACACACCTTTTAGACTCACATGTCTTTAAACACCCTACGTTGTCCCTCTCTTCATACCACCCCATATTATGGGAGAATACCATCAGTAATGTCGTGAGTTCAATTTTATATCTGACATATCTACCCTCATGAACTCCAACTCCATATATTTCCTTCATACCTATCTCCCTAATCCTATGACCTAAGTCAAGCGACACCTCCATCCTATTTTGATGATTTTATCTTACTTAGGTCCAACCATCCCAATATATGGTTTCATTGAACACATATTTTTCTCATACTCTGCTCTTCACCCTTCAAAATTCAGTAGCTAGCTTGAGGATGAGGCAGGTAATAGTGGTGGGGGCCTGTTGGAACCCAAAATTTTGGGTCTAGTTTTGAGCACGAGTGATGCAGGCCCCCTATCCCTCTTAAGGGATGCACGACCTCCCGGTCAAGATCTTCTGGTTCTGGAGATGAAATGGCTCTTATGGTTCCAAACTGGAACCCTTCGAACAAACACACAGGTCCCCCACAAATTCTCAGTTGACTTTTCCAAGAACCAAGCATGAGCTCCCATAGCACACGACCAAGAGTCGTGACCGCACCCTTATCCTTCCTACCTTTCGCTATTTCGCGATTCGAGGTTTGGGAGACAAGGACCTCTGTCCTTCCAACTTGTGATACCTGAGATCATGATGTGGGCCAACGGTCTAGATTTTCATGTGATCAACGGTTCAAGTAGAATCGCAATATCACAACTCAGTGGTTTAAAGCGCAAAGGACTCCACCTCCCAGCTCGCGATACCCAAATCCATGAAATAGACTAACCTCACTATCTCACGATCTCACGACTTGGGGTTTTGAAGCACAAAGAACTCTGCCTCCCAATTTGCGATACCCGAGTTCGAGAAATGGACCGACCTCGCTATCTCATGATCTCGCGACTCAGGGGTTTGAAGTGCAAAGAACTCCAACTCCCAGCTCGCGATACCCCAGTTCGTGAAATGGACCGATAGTCCAGATCTATCTGAGATCGATGGTCACTATTCCTCCAGAGATTTGGATGTCAAGAAGCCCTCGCCGCTAACCTCCTTGTAGCTCCACCTTATCCAACGACTTGCGGGGTTTCAATGTTTCTCCTCGAGGACTCTCCACCATCCATTCAGATCCTTGAGATCTCCCCTCCTAGATCTATGCAGGGTTGAAGCCTACACTCCTACCTCAAATCGGACGGTCTACGGGATTCTCCACTGTGCTCCAATGCTTGATGATGTTCTTCCTCCTGAGATTTTACTCACTTCGGACATAGAATATTTTCTAAGTCTTCAAAGACTCATTTTTTTCTTCCTCTAGGGAATGAGTTCCTAGATCTCGATAACACTTTCCGAAGTGTTTTTCCTCCTGAGCTTTGTTTGGTTCGGACTTTGATTTCTTGTGCACTCCTTGCGTCCGAGGGATTTCAATAACTCAGATCCACGGTATTTCTCGTAGAGAAATTTCTCCTGATCTCCTTACGTTCCTCTCTGGCTCGATGCACACCTTCTAGAGCTTCCAATGAAGAGAAACAATTGAAACTAGAAAAACTCATAGTACCTTCCACTTGTTCATGAAAATAGAAATGACAGGAAAATGCACATAGTCCACACACCATAAATTTGGATCAATTTTCCATTCTGTTATATTCACAAGTGCCCAATGGCTACGTAATACATTCAAAATTACAGTAACTCAAAAAACTAAGATCTCCTGCTAACTCGCAGTTCTCTCTTACAACTAATTTCTCTCTGAATTACAACTCCCTCTAACTGGGTGTACAAACTTCTACATAACTCAAAAATGTTTCTAAGGTTTCTCCTGGCTACTTGCCTACTTTAAAATTCATCCGATGCTATCTTAGTTCATTCGCATTCTAGAGGTGAAGTGGAAATTCCTACTCTATTAACAATTTCAAAACTTGCCTCAAAGGGTAAAATTCAGCACTGGTTCAAGCGTGCCTCCAAAGGTAAATTCCAGCACTGAGTGAAGGCGGATTTCAAAATCGGTTGTAACTTCCCACAAAGAAGTTCTGGAAGAACTCTCATGTGTTGAGTGGTCTCACCTCTGTGCGCTTGCCAACGATGCTCCTGCATCATACTCCCCTTGAAAAAAATTCATGGACACCTGTCCATGAGCTCCTCTATTGACTTTCCCTGCTTCTGGATAGTAGCTTCATTTTCCCAACTAGCATCTTCTATTGGGCATCCCTTCCATTTGATGAGATACTCAAAATAAGTCTTCCTCCTGGTCTTCTTCCCAATCCTCTGATCCAGAATCTTCTCCATCTATAGCTTCTCTGCCACATGCATCTACTTCTCCCACTGAATTTTTCCTTGAGCTTCTGACTCTTCTGTGTCATCTTTCCTGTACGGATATAGGTCTGAAACATTGAATATGGGTGAAATTCCCACACCATCTGGAAGCTCAATATCATAGGCATTTGCATCAAACTTCCTCAAGATCTTACAGGGTCCTATTTTTTTCTTCTTCAACTTGTTGTATGTTCCCCTAGGGAACCTTTCCTTCCTGAGATGTGCTAAAACCTGATCTCCCACTTCAAACTGAAGTTCCCTGTGATGTTGATCAACTCTGTGCTTGTATTTCTGGTTAGAACTCTATAATTGTTCTTTGATCCAACTATGGAGTTGCTGCATTTCAGAAGCAAAATCCTCTGCTCCAGCACTTTTGATCTCTCCCTGTTCGAAGTCTCTCAACTCAAACACTCCCCCAGGTTTCATTCCATAGAGTATTTGGAATGGGATCCTTCCAGTGCTTCTGTTTGGTGAGTCATTGTATGCAAATTCTACTTGTGGTAGAATCTGATCCCATTGGTTATGGTGTTCAATAAACAGACTTCTCAATAAGTTCCCCAAACTTCTATTTACCACCTCAGTTTGTCCATTTGTTTGAGGGTGATAAGATGAGTTGAAGGAAAAATATGTCCCCATATTCTTCCACAATTTCCTCCAAAAGTGACCAACAAATTTTGTGTCTCTGTCTGAGACAATGCTCTTGGGTAGACCGTGAAGTCTCACAACTTCTCTGAAAAATAGATTTGCAACATGTGTTGCATCATTGGTCTTCTGGCATGGGATGAAATGTGCCATCTTTGAAAACCTATCTACCACCACAAATATGGAATCAAATCTCCTTTGTTTTATTGGAAACCCCAACATGAAATCCATGCTTATTGCATCCCAAGACCTCTCTGGTATTGGCAACAGTTGATACAATCTAGTCTTCTATCTTTTCCCCTTTGCATGTTGGCAGATCCTACATATGTTCACAAATTTTATCACCTCTGTTCTCATACCTGGCCAATAGTATGAACTTCTCAACTGTGCAAACATTTTATCATGACCGAAATGTCCAACCAATCCTCCACTATGCTTCTCCTTCAAAAGATTGTCCCTCATTGAGTATCTTGGTATGCACAATTGATTTCCTCTGAAAAAAAATCCTTCCTGAACCATATACTCTGTCCATTGACTTCTATCTCTCAGTACAAGATTAGCACATGCCTCATATGCCTCCTTGAAATCTATATCATCATGATACATTTTCTTAAGGTGTTCAAACCTCAAGGTCTCCACCTAGAATTCTTGCAAAATTAAACATCTCCTGCTTAACGCAACAACAACTTTGTTAGTATTCCCAACAATATGTTTTATGAAAAAAGTAAAATTTTTCATAAATTCAACCCATTTTGCATGCCTCTGATTCAGTTTTTCTTGTTGGGTTATGAATTCTAAAGCTTGGTTATCGTTGTACAAGAAAAACTCTTGTGGGACAAGATAATGCCTCCATTTCTTCAATGCTTGAATCATGGCATAGAACTCCTTGTCATATGTGGAGTATTTCCTCTTAGTCTCATTCAGCTACTCGCTGAAATAGGCAATGGGTCGATTGTATTGACTCAGAACTACTCATATTGCAACTTCTCTTGTGTCACATCTCACCTTAAATGTCTTTTCAAAATTCGACAAGACCAGGACTGGTCATTTCATCATCTTCTCATTTAATATATTGAAGCTCTTTTTGGCCTCCTTTGTCCATTTAAAGGACTTGTGTCACTTCTTTACTATATCCATCATGGGTGCACAAATCCCACTGAAGTCTCTAATGAACTTCCTATAGAATCTCGCTAATCCATGGAATCTCCTTACCTCAAACATGCTTCTTGGTGACGACCATTCTCTGATCACTTTCACCTTCTCTGGATCCATCTTCAGTTCATTCGAAGAGATCACGAAACCCAAATAAATGATTTTTTTCTTCATAAAAGAGGACTTCTTCAAATTGATCAGCAACCTTTCCTGCTATAGCCTCCTCATTACTAGTGTTAGGTGCCTCAAATGCTCCTCCTTAGTCCTGCTAAAGATCAGTATATCATGCAGATATACAACCACGAACTTGCCAATGAAATCTTTCAGAATTTCATTCATCAACCTCATAAAAGTACTCTGGGAATTTGTTAAGCCAAATGGCATAACCAACCACTCGTATAGACCTTCATTCGTCTTAAAGGTTGTTTTCCATTCATAGCCTTCTCTCATTCTGATCTAGTGATATCCACTTTTCAGATCTATCTTGGAAAAGAAATTTGCTCCACTTAAGCAATCCATTAAGTCATCCATTCTTGGTAAAGGAAATTTTTACCTAATGGTGATCTTGTTGATGGATCTCGAGTATGTGCACATTATCCATCCTCCATATTTCTTTGGGATTAACATATTTGGTACTGTGCATGGGCTCAAACTTTCTCTGACCAAACCTTTATCCAACAATTTTTGGACTTGGTTCTTCACCTCCTCATTTTCTCGAAGTGTTAATATGTACATTGCCTTGTTCGATGGGCTTGCTCCTGGTATCAAGTCGATATGATGACTGATACTTGTGATGGGCGGCAATGAGTTTGGCAGCTCATCCACCACTATATCAACAAAATTATCCAACATATCCTAAACTTCTTCAGGTAAATCATCCACTGATGTACTCGTAAGGATGACTCTGGGCTTCCTCACCACAACGAATTTAATCTCCTATTCCTCCTTGACTTCTCTCAGGAGTTCCTTCCCACTCATCAGAAGTATGCTTGTGTTGGCTTCCTCTTTCTCTTTCTTCTCCTCGATTGGAAGCAACATATGCGTCCTACCATTCTTCTCCAATGTATATGTATTCTTTCTTCCATCATGAATCACATTTTTGTCAAACTGCCATGGTCTTCCCAACAAAATGTGGCATACATCCATGGGAATTACATCACATAGGATTTTATCTTTATATCCTCCTATTTTAATTTCAACCACGCATTGTTTAGTGATCGTTAACTGGTGTCCTTTTTGCAGCCATGAGACTTTGTATGGCCTTGGATGTGTAGTTGTCTTCAGCTCCAATTTCTCCACCATCTCTGTGGATACTAGGTTGTCAGTACTCCCAATGTCAATGATTACCTTGCATACTCTGTCCTTAGTCTTGCAAGTTGTCCTGAAGAGACTGTTTCTCTGCACTAGTTTTTCAATTTCTGCTTCTGGTTTTAAGAGAAATTTTCTCAACATCAGGGATGCTCCATCCTCTGGTCCTTCTGCTTCAACATCTCTTCGTTGTTATTTTGAAATGTGAGCTTCTCCTCCTTCCTTCTTCTTCTCAAGACATTCCCTAGACATGTGCCCTATATTTCCATAGTTATATCACCTTACTCCTCCTCTGCCTCTTCCTCTAGAAGATTTTCTTCCACCACTCTGTCTCCCTCGTTAACTTCCTCCTCGTTATGAGTGATTGTATGGTTTCTTAGCCTCATCCTTAGACTGATGTGCTCTGTCATGGTTAAATCTCTTTCTTTTTCTTGGGATTGAGCCTTTACCTCTTCCTTCCTGGTTATGTTTTCTGGCCAACTTCTCCTCTACCTTCAGTGCAAACTGATAAGCATCCTCCACAGTTCTGACTGACATCATGCTGAGCTCATCCTGGATCTCATATATCAAGCCATTTATATATATGGAGACTCTTTCTTCATCTCTCTCCCTTTGTCCAGTTCTGATGTTCAGCTAGTAGAACTCCTCAGTGTACTCCTTGACTGTCATCCCTTTCTGTCTCAGGTTCTGTAGCTTCCTAAACATATTGATTTGGTAGTCTTTGCGTATGAACTTAGCCTTCAGTTTGGCTACCATCCTGTCCCAAATTTTTATCCTCTATTTTCCTTTACTTCTCCTCTCAGCCTGCAGTTCATCCCACCATAGTGTTGTATGCCCTTTTAGCCTAGTGACTGCCTGCTTCACCTTATTCTCCTCAACGACATCTTCATAGTCAAAGTGTTTGTCCATCGACCTTATCCAGTCCAACAGTTATTCAAAATCTAGATTTATCTCATACAAGGGGACCTCTATCTTAGCTCTGCCTCCCAATCTGGAAACTGCTCTCAACAAACTTTCTTCTTTAACATCCTCTCCTACAGCTTATTCAGCCTCAACCTCTTCACTTTCTTCATCACTGACATCCCCAACGTCAGGTTATATTCTCTGTGTTGCTTCCATTGTTTGCAATCGAGCACGAAGCTGTCACATCTCCCTCTATACAGCACGGTTGGCTAAAGGCGGCTCTCGTATTCTTGGCGGCATTATGCCGACTATCTGTCACACATAGAGTACAGCTCAGAGTTCTCTATCTCATGATTTTCCTCCTTCGCCTGAAGTCTACAGATGAAAGACTGAGGCTCTGATACCACCTAATGCAGACCCCCTATCCCTCTTAAGGGTTGCATGACCTCTCAGTCAGGATCTTCTGGTTTCAGAGCCGAAATGGCTCTTCTGGTTCCAAACTGGAACCCTTCGAATGAACACACAGGTCCCCCACAAATTATCAGTTGACTTTTCCAAGCACCAAGCGTGAGCTCCCACAACACACGGCCAAGAGACATGACCGCACCCTCATCCTTCCTACCTTTCGCTATTTTGAGATTCATGGTTTGGAAGACTGGGACCTCTGTCCTTCCAACTTG
Organism: Picea engelmannii; assembly: GCA_009831015.1. NCBI lineage: Eukaryota > Viridiplantae > Streptophyta > Pinopsida > Pinales > Pinaceae > Picea > Picea engelmannii. The sequence goes on from ML827932.1 coordinate 95,611, forward strand.
TGATACTTGAAATCACGATGTGGGCCAATGGTCTAGATCTACCTGTGATTGATGGTTCCGGTCAAATCACGATCTCGTGACTCAGGGGTTTGAAGCGCAAATAACTCTGCTTCCCAACTCGCGATACCCGAATACACGAAATAGATCGACCTCACTATCTTGTGATATTGCAACTCAGGGTTTTGAAGTGCAAACAACTTCACCTCCCAGCTTGCGATACCTGAGTTCACGAAATGGACCGACCTTTCTATCTCCCAATCTCACGACTCGGGGGTTTGAAGTGCAAAGAACTCCGCCTCTGAGCTCACGATACCTGAGTTCCTGAAATGAACTAATGGTCCAGATCTATCTGAGATCGATGGTCAATATTCCTCTTGAGCTTTGGACATCAAGAAGCCCTCGTCATTAACCTCCTTCCAGCTCCACCTTATCCAACGACTTGCGGGGTTTCATCATTTCTCCTCAAGGACTCTCCACCGTCCGTTAACATCCTTGAGATCTCCCCTCCTGGATCTACACAGGGTTAAATCCTGTGCTCCTACCTCAAATTGAATGGTCCACGAGATTCTCCACTGCGATCCAATGCTCGGCGATGTTCTTCCTCCCGAGCTTTTACTCGCTTCAGACTTAGAAGATTTTCTAACCCTTCAAAGACTTGGTCTTCGCTTCTTCTAGGGAATGAGTTCCTGGATCTCGATAACACTTTCCGAAGTGTTGTTCCTCCTAAGCTTTGTCTGGTTCGGACTTCAATTTTCGACGCACTCCTTGCCTCTGAGGGATTTTGATAACTCAGATCCACAGTATTTCTTGCAGAGAAATTCCTCCTGATCTCCTTACTTTCCTCTCTGGCTCGATGCACACCTTGTAGAGCTTCCAATGAAGAGAAACAATTGAAACTGGAAAAACTCACAGTTCCTTCCACTTGTTCATGAAAACAGAAATGACAGGAAAATGAACACAGTCCACACACCATACAATTCGATCAATTTTCCATTCTGTTATATTCACAAGTGCCCAATGGCTACGTAATACATTCAAAATTACAGTAACTCAAAAAACTGAGATCTCCTGCTAACTTGTAGTTTTCTCTTACAACTAATTTATCTCTATATTACAGCTCCCTCTAACTGGGTGTACAAACTTCTACATAACTCAAAAAAAATTCTAGGGTTTCCCCTGGCTACTTTCCTACTCTAAAATTCATCCTAAACTATCTTAGTTTAGTCGCATTCCAGAGATGAAGTGGAAACTCTTGCTCTGTTAACAATTTCAAAAATTGCCTCAAAGGGTAAAATTCGACACTGGTTCAAGTGTGCCTCCAAAGGTAAATTTCGTTGTTGAGTGAAGGAAGATTTCAAAATCAGTTGTAACTCCCCATGCAGAAGTTTTGGAAGATCTCTCATGTGTTGAGTGGTCCCACCTCTATGCACTTGCCAACGATGCTCCTGCATCAACGAGCACAAACAAAATTTGTGCGTGCTCATCTAGTAGTTTTGTGAGCACCTAAGGAGATGCATGAAATAATTCCATAGTGCACACATCAGATCAAGTTTTGTTAAGTAGCATGCTATGTATAAAGGCGACTAAGGGCATGTTAGTATAAAATTTTTTTCAGTTGAGCGCAGTGGTACAAGTTTTGTTAGTTGTGTTGGAAACTAAGAAGATGCCCACACAAATAAAGAAACAATCACCGAGATATCTCCAAGAATGATTTTTTCAAGTAGTAGTTGAAGACATGGGGTGGCTAGAATATTATTTGGTTAGGAACTTAAGATTTCCCCTGATGCAGAGAATCTATTGGATCCCTGGCAGGTACCAGAAGTGTGTGAGGCCATTATATCAGACAAGCGAGTGGAGTAGAACAATGAAGGATAATGATCCCCCAAGAGAAAGAGATATAAAATAAATCTCTTAGGTTAGAAATGAGGTTGGATGATTTTTGAATTCATCAGTCCCAGAGCTTTGAGTTAACGTATTGCAATCCTATGTTGTATGGAGAAGTATCTTGTGTCTTATATTTGTTTGAATCTTAAATCATAACTCAATGCACATACTGTTGTATTCCCACTATTTATATAGTGATGAGATGAATTATTATGGTTGTTCAACTCAATTGTTCAACACAACGTATATCTCTAATATGATGGAATATGCCCAGTAATAAAGATATGGTAGTTATGTTTTATCCCGTGTTTGTTATGAATGAGTAAAACTTGTGCATTTTAATTTTTTTCTTATTAATCCTTGTTAGATTATCAAATATGAGTTACATGGATTCCATTTACAGTACTGTTAATTATGTTTGATCCTCCATCTCCGGCGTAAGACCTTATGGTCTCTGTGATCATCTATGCATCTCCGGTGAGACCTTCCTCGACCTTCGATGAATATTCATATGTCAGTTCTTAGGGTTTTTTTTGGGACACACTCTGGACGAACCCTAGGTCTCAAACCCCCCAATGTTAAGAAGGTCAGTGCATGCACAAGCATGTACTAAAACAATGACACTACATAGCACCAACATTGTTATATTTTTAAGAGGCTTTGTGGGAGTGCAATTTACTATGTAATTTGCATGTAGTTAATGGATTCCGCCTAATACTTAGGACTTAATCCCTTAGATTGGATCATACAATTAACCATTTCTTTTAATGTGTGGTTCTTTCTCTAAGAAACACCATTTTTCTATGGCATATATGGAACAGTGTGATGTATTTGGGGACCCTGTGCAGTTAAGTAACTAGTAAATGGATTGTTCACATATTTTCCTCCATTAACTATTCTAAACCTTTTAATTTGTTGTCCAAATATTTTTTCTGCAAGGGCCTTGCAGGCCAAGAACATGTCAAAATTTTTTGTCTTAATTCTTCATAAGAAAACCCAAGTGCATCTGGAAAAGTCATCAATGAAAGTTAAGAAATACTTGCACCCAGAAAAAGGAGAAGAAAGTGGATGACAAAAGTCACTCTGAATAAGCTACAAAGGGGTCAAGACATGCAAAGAGGAATGTTTGTCAAAATTTTCCTGATGATGTTTGTTGAGAACGCAACTAAAACAAACACCATCTTTGCACGAAAGAAGAAGAAGACCAATCACCATATGTTGATTACATAGTTTTTTCAGTAAGAGATAGTTTAGATGACCAAACCACTCATGCCAAATTTTTCTGAAGTCACCGCTATTAGAAACAAAAATTGATCGAAAATATGATGACCCAAAGTTGTCAAACTTGTACAACCTAGTAATATCATCAACAATTCCAGATGCAAGAACATGTTGAGGATCTTTTAGATCCTTGATTACAACTTGGTGAGGTGAAAATTATGCGGTTTTACCTTCACCTGAATGAGTGATTTGAGATATTGATAGAAGGTTGCAAGAAATACTTGGAACACATAATACATCATTGACAATACCATTATCTACCTAAATTGTTCCAGACTCTACAACACTAAGATATCTATCATCACCAAAAAGTATTTTCTTGGTGTTACATTCATTAAGAGTAGAAAACATTTCTTTATCCTTAGCCATATGATAATATGCTCCAAAATAAATAATCCACCCATAAGAAGAAGAATTATAAGTTTCATTGAAGGAGAAATAAGAGACAAATAATGCATGTCCATGAGAAGAAGAGGAACAAGTAGAATCAAATCTCATGTTGTGATTATTCATTGTTTCTTCTAAAGATTCCATCTAAAATATTTGGACTCGTTATGATCACCGTTCACATAAAATTTGCAATGTTTGTCGATCTTCTTGCTTTTAGATTCTTCTCCTTTGTCACCATTAGGAGCGGGATTTGGCTGAGAGCGTTTGGAACCCTTTTTTTTATTATTGTTGTGACAAGGATATTACTTCTTGAGATTATTGGATTTAAATTTCTACTAGACTACTAAGGCTTTGTTGGAGTTACTTACAGTGCTAATCAATCCAAGTTGCATAATCTTATCTTTCTCTCGAATGAGAGCTTCACAAAAGGACTCAAGAGAGGGTTTTTGATAAGAAATCCCTAAATATTATTTGGTTTCATAAAAGGTAGATAAAAAAAAAAATATTCATCACCAAACTTAGAAATAATAACATATAGGCATCTATCTTCTAACAAATCTAGTTGGCATTCGATACACAAAATTCTAAGTGTTTTTAACTTAGATAAGTAATCTTCAATGAAACAAAAATCATTTGGAATTAAATTCATTAAATATTTCTCCAACTGGTTAAATCGAATAATATTTTGTTTACCAAACATGGCTTCAAACATTTCCCAAGATTTATTTGGGGAATCAACTCCTTGAAGGTGAAACCTTAAATCAAGAGAGATGAACATTATGATTATTCCACAGGCTTCATCATTCATATTAATCCATTTGGCATACTTGTCATCATCTACTGGTTCTTCTTCTTTTCCCAAGGCAATCTGGTACAGTCCCTTACTTCTCAATAAATCCTCCATATAGCATTTTCATTGGAAGTAGTTGGTGTTGGTAAGCAAAAGATCACTAGGATATGCCATATTAAATATGAAGAAAAATATGAAACTAATGGTCTCGAGGGAGGTCATGGAAGAATTGGGTGTTAAGCCATAGATCAATGTATCTGTTGAAATCAAGGAGAATATGAACTGTCAGATCACTTTATGTATGGAACATATCATGGCCATTTTATTTCCTAGATGCAAATGCATACTAATGCATACTAAAGAAACAGACTAAGAAACACACTTTTACCTAATGAAACATTAGAAAAATTTGATCTTCACTAACTCCTAAGTGTATAAATATCCTAACAAGTAAACCTAACGTCCAAATTGAGGGATCTAAAGGTCAA
>ML827933.1:5278-30636 GCA_009831015.1 Picea engelmannii
TTGCAGCAAGGAGTTTGATGATTATTGTTCATACCATGGGATTCGTAGAGAGAAGACAGTTCCAAGAACACCACAAGAAAATGGTGTGTCAGAAAGGATGAATAGGACAATCATGGAACGTGCAAGGAGTATGAGATTGCATGATGCTTTGCCATTACAGTTCTGGGCAGATGCTGTAGATACTGTTGTTTACTTAATAAACAGAGGACCTTCAAGCTCTTTGGATGGTATAATTCTAGAGGAGGAATGGACAGGAAAAAAGGTAAACTATTCTTTTTTGAAAACTTTTGGTTGTGAAGCATTTGTCCATATTGAGAAAGAAAATAGAACAAAGCTTGAGGCAAAATCCAAGAAGTGTACCTTTATTGGATACAATGTTAATGATTTTGGTTATCGTTTATGGGATTATGAAAATAACAAAATCATTAGGAGCAGAGATGTCATATTCAATGAGAAGGTCATGTACAAAGATCAATTGCAAGGAAAGAAATAGGAAAAAGAAAAACAAGAATACACAGTGCTTGATGAGATCACTGAAAAACAAATTCCAAAGGAACCAGAAAATCAAAATGTACAACAACAGGAGCAACAAATACCTCAAACACCTGCAAGTGTTGTTAGAAAATCTACCAGGTTAAGTATACCCCTTGAACGATACTCTCCTTCATTGTATTATTTATTATTGACTGATTCTGGTGAACCAGAATGTTGTGAAGAGGCAATGCAGGTAGACACCAAAAAGAAGTGGGAGCAAGGCATGAAAGAGGAAATGGATTCCTTGGTAAATAACCATACATGGGACTTGGTTCAGTTCCCTGCAGGAAAAAGAACATTGCAGAATAAATGAGTTTACAAGTTGAAGGAAGCATATGGATGAATAAAGTGGTACAAGGCTAGACTTGTTGTAAAGGGGTTTGCACAAAAGAAAGGTATATATTTTGATGGAATATTTTCTCCTGTTGTTAAAATGACTTCAATTAGGACTATTTTAAGTCTTGTGGCAGTAGAAGATTTGCATCTTGAACAATTAGATGTTAAAACAACTTTTCTCCATGGGGATTTGGAGGACGAGATTTATATGCAACAGCCACAGGGGTATGAGGTCAAAGGGAAGGAGAATTTGGTATGCAGGTTGAAGAAAAACTCGTATGGCCTAAAGCAAGCTCCAAGGCAATGGTATTTGAAGTTTGACAGGTTTATGACAGAATAAGGTTATAGTAGATGTCATTCTGATCACTGTGCTTATTTCAAAAAGCTAGAAAATGGAAGCTATATTATCTTGCTATTGTATGTAGATGACATGCTTGTTGCAGGGTCTAATATGCATGATATAAATGTGCTCAAGAAGAAATTAGCTAATTCATTTGCGATGAAGGATTTGGGTGCTGCAAAGAAAATCCTTGGTATGAGAATAACAAGAGACATGAAAAATCGCAAATTGAAACTGTCTCAGGGTGAGTACATAGAGAAGGTGTTGGAGAGGTTTAGAATGCAAAATGCAAAACCATATAGCACACCTTTAGCCAGCCATTTCAAATTAACTATGAAAATGTGTCCCAAGACACAAGAGGAGCTAGAATACATGTCCAGGGTCCCTTATTCATCAACAGTTGGCAGCTTGATGTATGCAATGGTTTGCACAAGACCAGATATTGCACATGTAGTGGGAGTTGTGAGCAGGTATATGAACAATCCAGGTAAAGAACATTGGGAGGCAGTAAAGTGGATTCTCAAGTATTTGAGAGGTACTGTTACTCATGCATTATGTTTTGGAGGTTCATACACTTTTCTATAGGGATATGTTGATTCAGATATGGCAGGTGATAAAGACAACAGGAGGAGCACCACATGGTATGTTTTTACTATAGGTGGAACAACAATAAGTTGGATTTCGAAACTGTAAAAGGTTGTTGCACTTTCAACAATAGAGGTAAAGTATGTTGTTGCTACAGAGGCTAGTAAAGAGATGATTTGGTTACAAAGGTTTATGGAGGAATTGGGAAAGAAGCAGGAGAATATAAGGTTGTACTGTGACAGTGAGAGTGCCATTCATCTTGCAAAGAACTCAACCTTCCATTCAAAGATTAAGCATATACAATTGAGGTACCACTTCATATGATACGCCTTGGAAGATGGACATTGGAAGTTGGAAAAGATACATACTAGCCAGAATCCTGTAGACATGTTAACAAAGGGAGTAACCAAGGAGAAACTGAGTTCCTGCTCAGTTTCAGTTGGTCTTCAAGAATGAAGATGAAGATGAGAAATTTGCCAGGTCCAAGAAGGTTCAGAGTCTAACATATACAACAACGGTGGAGTTGTTGAGTTCAGTATTCAAGTGGGAGATTGTTGGTTGTGGAGCTTGATTATCTTCCTGATTCAGAGGCCTTTTGTTTTCAGCTGTGTTTATACCCCATGAAGTATTTACACCCCAAAAGTATGTACACTCTTCCACGCGGGGGAGTCTAGAGGGGGGTTACCCCCTCTGCGGGGTCCGGGGGACTATCCCCCCTGCTGGGGGGTTCGGGGGAGAAGTCCTCGAAGGAAAAAATTCCTTGTAAATGTATATTGTAATTTCATTGTAAATATGGACTGTTCATTATAAGGTCGCAGATCTAATGGTAGAAATTGTGTTAGGGTTTTTTTCCCTAGAAGGCAACCCTCTCTTATGAGGGAAATGTATTGTAGCTATGCATTATGGTGAATATTGTGTTATGAGATAGGAGACTGTGATAAAAAGAAGAGGAAGTTACAACGAGTTTGTTGTAGGCTGTATCCCTTCATTTGCTGGATAATAATAAAGGAAGGACCTTGCAATTTCTTCGGTGGACGTAGCCCACACTGGGTGAACCACGTATATCTGTGTCTCTCTTGTATTGTGTATCTTCTATGTTTTATTTCTGCATTTGTTTTATTTTATTGATCCACGGTCATGTTTTTCTAACACATCAATCATTATGACAAGTGACGTAATTTGCAAAATAGGTCATTGGTTTATAGTAAATTGATTTGCTCACATTTACGAGAAAACACCACGCATCTTCAAACAGTGTGAAGCAAATGTGTTGCTTATGTTCAGTTTAGAGATGTTGTTGAAATTTATCCTACCCAACACCCGACAATTAATTCCAAATAAATCACTTATTAAATTAAAGAACGATTGAGTATTCAACTAAACAAGCAATGGAAACATAAATATGGAAACCAAATCAAGCACAAATGAACACAATTATTTTCGGGTAGATACCCTTGGAAAAACCTTGGAGGGAAAACCGGTGGTGAGATGATTTTATTATGCTAAAATCAAGGCTCCCGTAACAGAGATAATGGCCCACTGAGATAAATACAACTACAAACAAACCTGGAAAAGTATGATATGTCATACAACCCATAACTATATGCTTTTCGAAGTATACACAACTATCCTTCAACAAACCCGCATATGTATGTGATTGTCCTTTAGCAAACTCGCGTACATGTACGAAAACTCTATACGAAAAACTATGTACAACACGACACTCTCCAATGGCTTCCTCTGATTGAAACCCCACTTGTGTTGCCTCTATTCTCTCCTCTCCTACTTAATCTCTAGATGTGATCTAGGTGGATATTGGTGGCCACCCACCTATTCCAACTTCCAACTGGCTCATATTGACAGTTTTCAGTTCAATATGTTTCTCTGTAATGGGGACATTTCTTTGTAATTGTGGGTTTTTCACTTATGGGGCTGTCCTGAAGCCCTACACAACATCCAAGTGGATATTGGTGGCCACCCACTTATTCCAACTAGCTTATTTTGGAAGTTTTCATGTCAGTACATCTCTCTGTACTTCCAAGTCCGTTTTGGGGCTCTAAACAATGTTTTATTGTATTGACACAATTAAACTATATACAAAGTTAGAGTTTGATGGCATAATGCGTAGTACTCAAAAATACCTTTCCAACGGGATATCACAGGCCTAAAACAAAGATCGTATGCAAAAGTTATGACCCCGAGAAGTTAATGTAATAACTTACCCCATCGAGGCCCACATGAATTTTGGCGCTTCATCTCCTAGGGTTAGGTTTTTGGATGTCTAGGGTTTTGGCATTCGTGTTTATCATAAAAAGGCCTTCAGAGCCTCATTATAATCATCTTCTTGTGAATGAGCGTAGCCGTCACATCTCTTCTCAGAGATAAAGCGACCACCATTCTAGCGAGTCTTGCACTCTGTATTTTTACAGTCTCTGTACATTTCTTTCATTAATAGAAATCATGTATTGTTGCATTTATCTATTTTTGACAATTTTTATGTGTATTTCATTGTAATATCCCTGCTTTCATTTCGTTCTGAAAATAATCTGGATCAGTGGTATCAGAGCAGGCTACTCTTGATCTTTTTTCAATGCATGTCCCCGACGAGGTCCGAGTATAGAAAGTTGGGTCTTGAGCTTGTATCTCTTGAGTACAATCACTCTCACACTCCCAAGAAACCCTCTATGGTGGCAGAAAAGAAAAATGGTGTAGCGAAATATTCTAATAATCTGTTGCTTGAGAAAGCTCTCGCGTGACAGAGGGAAAAAATGATGGAGAATTTTACCCACATCCTTCAATGCTCGTCGATAGCAACATGCACATATTCATCAAGAGACCACATTGGAGGAACCTCTCCCTTCAAGGTACAAGGTAATTTTGATATTCCCATATTTGAAGGTCAGATAGATGCAGATGCCTTAAAAAATGGTTGAATCTGCTAGAAGGTTATTTTTCTATTCACAATTTTTCCGACAGGGAAAAAATCACCTCTGCATTCCTCAAGGCTCTCCCCCATGTCAAACATTGGTGGGAAACTTACTGAGAGAAATGTTCCACAGAGGAATCTGGAATATATGGGGTCGAGCCTACTTAGGATTTTTTTGTGGATGCGGTCAAGGAACAATACTACCATGTTGATAACTATGAAGACCAGTACATGAGGTGGACCACACTACGACAAGAGAAGATCCAAACAGTGCCAGAGTTCACAAATACTTTCCATACCTTGCGCACCAATCTGGGTATCAAAGACTCTAAGCGACATCTAGTTCTGAAATATCATGGGGCTCTGCATAGGTACATCCAAACCGAAATGGATTTCCTAAACATCTCATCATTGGGATTGCTTATCGATATGTTGTCAAAATCGTGCATAAATTTAGGCACCAAAACAAATGGGAGTTAGGGTGTGCAAATTTACAACAACCAAAGCATGGTAAAGATGACCCTATCTAACAAACTCTCGAAAACAAGTGTAAGAAACATGAAAAGAAGGGTAAAGGAAAGACGAAGAATGACACTGGGAAGTGGTGTGACTTCCACAAAATACCCTGGCACAACACTGATGAATGTCACTTGAAACAATCATTGGTGGCTGAGGTTAAAGACAAGGAGCCGAACCTTGATTTAGAATCTGATCCAGAAAATATTGAAAACATACAGATCATCGACACAGACCCTACTACTATTGTCGCGACTGCAACAATTCTGATCCATATTATTTTCGGCACAAAATGAGAACGGAGATATAATAAAGAAATATATAGAGATATATCGAATGTACAATAATATAACATAAATGTATCATAGATGCAACCATAAACATAGAAATACAGTAATACGCAATTTTCTAGTAATGAGTGAAAATGTACAAAGACTATAAAAATACAGAGTGAAATAGTCATTAGAATGGTGGCAGCTTATCTCTCAGAAGAGATGTGTCCGCTACTCGCATTCACAAGAATATGATTTTACAATGAGGCTCCAAAGGCCTTTTTATCATAAAGAAAATCTAAAACCCTAACCTAGGAAGATGAAAAGCCAACAGTTTTGGGGACCCTGTTTTGGGTAGTTTGGTGTATCAACTTCCCGGGGGCGTAACTTTGACATACGATCTCCGTTTGGGGAGAACGATAGCTCGTTGGAAAGGTATCATCGATGAGATTCATTTTGGGGGCTCAATCAATTCCTTTGGCTATCATTGAGAAGATTGATCCCGAAAAACCTTCATTTAGGCCTTCAAAATGGCCCCGGAAGTTAAAAACTGTTAAAAATAGTAAATTACCAAAATTGCCAAAAAATTGTTTTGAGCCAGTTGGAAAAGGTGGGTGACCATTGATATCCACCTGGATTAATCCTCCCCCCTTAGGAAGCAATGGTATCCATTGTGTTGAGTGCCTGGGGGAGAGGGAAAAGCGTTTGTTGAATCTACATCTTGATGAGTTGCTTGCCTTGTTGGAGAAGTTGTGTTGCTTAGCTTGTTGAAGGTTTTCATGAACTTGTGGCTGGAAGGGTTGGACCTTTTTAACCAATCTACATGAGATGTCTGTGTGCAGAAGGAATCTTTACACTTTATTGCAATCTTGTCGACCTGCTTCTGTTGGATAGAAGGTGCTTGGACTGAGGCTGCAGTGGTGTTCTTCTGTTCACGCTTTGAACAGATTGTGAAGAAGCTGAATTTTGTAGTATGAGATATTACCTTGCGACACTGTTTAGGTGGGATAATAGTCATAATTACCTGTAGTATCCTGTAGAGATGACCCCCCAGAGTAACAATGAAACTACGGGGTCGAGACTCATAGATAACATGGTGCTTCCACATATATGGTTGGGCCAAGAGAACATAAGAAATATCCAGCGGGGAAACATCACATAATACCTCATCCTTGAAGGGATGGATGTCGTATGACAATCGACACTGCTGGATGACATGAAGATATCGTCCCTGGCGAAGCCACACGATGTTGTATGGTTGTGGGTGTGGTGTTTTCGAAATCCCAACTGTTTGACAACCTCTGTTGAGATGAGGTTCTTTTGGCTTCCGCTATCAACAATAAAATGCATCGGGGTCCCCTTCACCCACATCTGTGAATGAAAAAGGTGCCCCCCCTATTCAGAATCTGTTGGTTCTTTTGGTTGAATTGTTGTGGTCGTGAAAATAGCAGTGGGGTCTGCATCGATGATCTGTCTTTTATCAGTATTTTCATAATCAAATTCTGAATCAAGGTTTGGATCCTTGTATTTTATCTCAGCCACCAATGACTTTTTTGAGCGACATTCATAAGTGTTGTGCCAGGGGATTTTGTGGAAATCACACCATTTTTCGGTTTCCTTCTTCATCTTTGAGTGACTCTTCTTTTCCTGTGGCTTGGATTGGTTTTCGGGAGACTATTTGTTAGGGCCATATTTATCATACTTTTGTTGTTGCGGATTTGCAAGCCCGAACTCCCGTTTGTTCTGGTGCTTAAATTTCTGCTCAATTTTAACAACATATTGATAAGCAACATCGAGTGATGAGATGTCCAGAAAATCCATTTCAATTTGGATGTATCTGTGTAGAGCCCCATGGTATTTCAGAACCAAATGTCGTTCAGAGTCTTTAATAGAGAACTTGGTGCGCAAGGTATTGGTGAACTCCGAAACTGCTTGGCCCCTATCTTGCCACAGTGTGGTCTATCTCATGTACTGGTCCTCATAGTTGCCAAGAGGGTAATATTGTTCCTTTATCACATCCAAAATAAAATCCAAAGTGGGGTCGACCTCATATATTCCAAACTCCTCTGTGGAAATTTTCTCCCAATAAGTTTCCCACCAATGTTTGACATGGGGGAGAGCCTTACGGAGTACGAAGGTGATATTTTCCCTATCAAAGAAATTATAAACAAAGAAATAACCTTCTAGCAGAATTAACCATTTTTCTAAGGCATCCGCATCTATCTGTCCTTCAAATATGGGAATATCAAAATTAACTTGTACCTTAAAAGACGAGGTGCCTCCAAAGTGGCTACTTGATGAATACGCGCCTATTGTTATCGGCAAGCGTCGAAGGATGTGGGAAAAATTATCCATTATTTCATCCCTCTGTTGCGTGAGAGCTTGCTCAAGCAACAAATTGGTAGAATCATCTGCTTTGTCATTTTTATTTTCTTCCACCATGGAGGGTTTCTTGGGCATGTGAGAGTGATTGTCTTCAAGAGAGAAAATATTAAGACCCAACTTTCTATACTCGGATCTCATCGGGGACATGCATTGAAAACAGATCAAGAGTAGTCTGCTCTGATACCACTGATCCAGATTATTTTCGACACGAAATGAGAGTGGAGATAAAATAAAGAAATATACAGAGATGATTTTACAATGAGGCTCCAAAGGTCTTTTTATCATAAAGAAAATCCAAAACCCTAACCGCGGAAGATGAAAAGCCAACAATTTTGTGGACCTCATTTTGGGTAGTTTGGTGTATCAACTTCTCGGGGCCATAACTTTGGCATATGATCTCCATTTGGGGCGCATGATAGCTCGTTGGAAAGGTATCGTCAAGGAGATTCATTTAGGGGGATCAATCAGAGCCTTTAGCTATTATTGAGAATATCGATCCTGAAAAACCTTCATTTAGGCCCTCAAAATGGCCCCAGAAGTTAAAAACTGCTAAAAATAGTAAATTACCAAAATTGCCAGAAAATTGTTTTGAGCTAGTTAGAAAAGGTGGGTGGCCAACGATATCCACCTGGATCAAATTCAACTAGAAGAACTAGTAGATCCTAAAGAGGTGGAGCGCCTCTTCCATTCAAAGATGTGGATGAAGGCGACCCCATTGCATTTCATTGTTGATAGTGACAACCATAAGAACCTCATCCCAGCCGAGGTTGTCAAACAATTGGGGTTGTCGACAACAACACACCCACAACCATACAATATCGAGTGGCTTCACCAGGGATGAGAATGATGTGTCAGCCAACAGTTTCTCCTATCCTATGGCATCCAACCCTTCAAGGATGAGGTAATGTGTGATGTTGCCCCTCTTGATGTCTGTGATGTTGTTTTGGGCCAACCATATATGTGGAAGTGTCATGTTGTTTATGAGTCTCGACCCCGTAGTGTCATTATTATCTGGGGGGTCAGCTCTATAGGATACCACATGTAGTTTCGACTAATATTCCACTAAAAAGTGCCACAAGGTAATCGCTCATACTGCAAAATTGATCATCTTCACAGTCTGTTCAAAGGATGGATAAAAGGCCACTACAACCACTACAACCTCAACACCTTCTATCCAAAAAAAGCAGATTGTAGAAGAGAAATCATATATTATTTCTTCACCTACAATGGCGCCTACACAATGCCCCGTCAAGCCCAAAGACAACATGTTAGTGGAACATATTCAACCCCACCAACAACAGGTTCGTGACAGTCTTCCACAAACCAAGTAGTGCAACTTCTCCAACAAGGCACACAACTCACCAAGATTCATATTCAGAATACGCTTTCCCCTCTTCCCCAAGCACTCAACACAATGGATACCATTGCTTCCTAAGGGGGGAGGATTGATCCAGGTGGATATTGGTGGCCACCCACCTGTTCCAACTTTCAACTGGATCATCTTGACAATTTTCAGTTCAACTTGTTTCTCTATAATGGGGACATTTCTTTGTAATTGTGGGTTCTTGACTTACGGGGTTGTCTTGAATCCTTACACAGCATCCAAGTGGATATTTATGGCCGCCCACCTATTCCAACTGGCTTATTTTGGAAGTTTTCATGTCAATACATCTTTCTGTACTTCTAGGGTCGTTTTGGGGCTCCAAACAATGTTTTCTTTGCTTTCCATAGTCAAATTGTAGATGAAGTCAGATTTTGATAACATAATGCGTATTTGTTGAAAAGACCTTTCCAACGGGATATCACACGCATAAAACAAAGATTGTATGCAAATGTTACGACCCCAAGAAGTTACTGTACTAACTTACCCTAATGGGGCCCACATGATTGTTGGTGCTTCATATCCTAGGGTTAGGCTTTTGGATGTGTAGGGTTTTGACATTCATGTTTATCATAAAAAGGCCTTCAGAGCCTCATTGCAATCAACTTCTTGTGAATTAGCGTAGCTGTCGCATCTATTCTCAAAGATAAAGCTGCCACCATTCTAGCGAGTGTTGCACTATGTATTTTTATAGTCTCTGTACATTTATTTCATTAATAGAAATAATGTATTGTTGTATTTCTCAGTTTCTCGCAATTTTTATGTTTATTGCATTGTAATATCTCTTCTTTCATTTCGTTCTGAAAATAATCCGGATTAGTGGTATCAGAGCAGGCTGCTCTTGATCGTTTTTCTGTGCATGTCCCCGAGGAGGTCTGAGTATAGCAAGTTGGGTCTCGAGCTTGTCACTCTTGAGGACAATTGCTCTCGTATGCCCAAGAAACCCTCTATGGCGGCATAAAAGAAAAATGGCGGAGTAGAAGATTCTATTAACTTGTTGCTTGAGCAATCTCTTGCGCGACAAAGGGACTAAATGATGGAGAATTTTTCCCACATCCTTTAATTCCTACCAATAGCAACACACACATCTTCATCAAGCGACCACTTTAGAGGAACCTCTTCCTTCAAGGTAAAAGTTAATTTTGATATCCCCCTATTTGAAGGTCGGATAGATGCAGATGCCTTAGAAAAATGGTTGAATCTGCTAGAAGGTTATTTCTCTGTTCACAATTTTTCCGACAGGGAAAAGAACACCTTCACACTCCTCAAGGCTCTCCCCGAATGAAAACATTGGTGGGAAACTTACTTTGAGAAAAGTTCCACAGTGGAATCTGGAATATATGGGGCCAAGGCCACTTGGGATGTTTTTGTGGATGTGAGCAAAGAACAATACTACCCTATTGATAACTACGAAGACCAGTAAATGAGATGGACCACACTGCGGCAAGAGAAGAGCCAAACAGTGTCGTAGTTCACAAATACTTTCCATACCTTGCACACCAAACTGGGTTTCAAAGACTTTGAGCGACATTTGGTTTTGAAATACCATGGGGCTCTGCATAGGTACATCCAAACCGAAATGGATTTCCTAAACATCTCATCATTGGGAGTTTCCTATCGATATGCTGTCAAAATTGAGCAGAACTTTAGGTACCAGAACAAATGGGAGTTTGGGTTTGCAAATCCGCAACAACCAAAGCATGGTAAAGAYGAYYGTAACCAATAGMTTCCCGACAACCATTCCAAGACACAAGAAAAGAAGGGTAAAGGAAAGATGAAGAATGACACTAGGAAGTGGTGTGACTTACACAAAATCCCTTGGCACAACACTAATGAATGTTGCTCAAAACSGTCATCGGTGGCCGAGGTCAAAGAMAAGGAGCCTAACCYTGATTTGGAATCTGATCCAGAAAATAYTGAAAACAGACAGATCATCGAYGCAGACCYTACTGCTACTGTCRCGACCGCAACARTTCAACTAGAAGAACCAATAGATACTGAAGAGGGGGAGCGCCTCTTCYGCTCACAGATGTGAGTGAAGGGGAMCCCATTGCATTTCATTGTTGACTRCGATAKCCAGAAGAACCTCATCTCAACTCAGGTCATCAAACAATTGGGGTTGTCGACAACACCACACCCGTAGCCATACAACATCGGGTGGCTTCACTAGGGATGAGAACTCTATGTTAGCCAACAATGTTGCTTGTCCTATGGCATCAAACCCTTTAAGGATGAGGTAGTGTGTGATGTTTCCCCTCTTGATGTCTGTGATGTTGTTTTGGGCCAACCATATATGTGGAAACGTCATGTTGATTATGAGTCTCGACCCCGTAGTGTCATTATTACTCTGGGGGTCAACTCTACAAGATACCAGAGGTAGTTCCAACAATTGTTCCACCAAAAAAGTGCCACAAGGTAATTTTTCATACTGCAAAATTTATCGTCTTCATAGTCTGTTCAAAGGATGCACAAAAGGACACTACAAACACTGTAACCTCAACACCTTCTATCCAACAGAAGTCTCTTGCAGAAGAGAAAGCATATATTGTTTCTTCACTTATAATGTGGCCTACACAATGCCACGTCAAGCCCAGAGACAACAGGTTGGTGGAGTGGATTAAACCTCGCTAGAAACAAGTTCATGACAACCTTCCATAGACCAAGCAACGCAACTTATCCAAAAAGGCACGGAGCTCACTAAGATTTAGATTCAAAAAATGCTTTCCCCTCTTCCCCAGGCACTCAATGCAATGGAGACCATTTCTTCCTAAGGGGGGAGGATTGATCCAGGTGGATATTGGTGGCCACCCACCTGTTCCAAATTCCAACTGACACATCTAGACAATTTTCAGTTCAACACATTTATCTGTAATGGGGACATTTATTTGTAATTATGGGTTCTTCAGTTACAAGGTTGTCCTAAAGCCCTACATAAGATCCAGGTGGATATTGGTGGCTGTCCACCTATTCCAACTGACTTATTTTCCAAGTTTTCATGTCAATACATCTTTCTGTACTTCCAAGTCTATTTTGGGGCTCTAAACAATGTTTTCTTGGCTTGGCACAGTCAAACTGTAGACATAGTTAGAGTTTGATGACATAATGCGTAGTTCTGGAAAATACCTTTCCAATGGGATATCACACGCCTAAAACGAAGATTGTATGCAAAAGTTACGACCCTGGGATGTTAATGTACTAACTTACCCCGACGAGGCCCACATGAATTTTGGCGCTTCATCTCCTAGGGTTAGGTTTTTGGATGTCTAGGGTTTTGGCATTCATGTTTATCATAAAAGGCCTTCATAGCCTCATTGTAATCATCTTCTTGCGAATGAACGTAGCCATCACATCTCTTATCAGAGATAAAGCTACCACCATTCTAGCGAGTCTTGCACTCTATCTTTTTACAGTCTCGGTACATTTCTTTCATTAATATAAATAATGTATTGTTGTATTTCTCTGTTTTTGGCAATTTTTATGTGTATTTCATTGTAATATCTTTGCTTTCATTTTGTTCCGAAAATAATCCAAATCAATAGTATTAGAGTAGGCTGCTCTTGATCATTTTTCAGTGCATGTCCCCAATGAGGTCCGAGTATAGAAAGTTGTGTCTTGAGCTTGTCTCTCTTGAGGACAATCGATCTCCCATGCCCAAGAAATCCTCTATGGTGGAAAAAAAGAAAAATGGCGGAGCAAAAGATTCTATCAACTTGTTGCTTAACCAAGCCCTTTCCCGATAGAGGGACGAAATGATGGAGAATTTTTCCCACATTTTTCAATGCCTAATGATAGCAACATATGCATGTTCATCAAGCAACCACTTTGGAGGAACCTCTCCCTTCAAGGTACACGTTAATTTTGATATTCCCATATTTGAAGGTTAGATAGATGTGGATGCCTTAGAAAATTGGTTGAATCTGCTAGAAGGTTATTTCTCTGTACACAATTTTTTCGACATGGAAAAGATCACCTTTACACTCCTTAAGGCTCTCCCCCATGTCCAACATTGGTGGGAAACTTACTAGGAGAAAAGTTCCACAGACGAATCTGGAATATATGGGGCCGAGCCCACTTGGGATTTTTTTGGATGTGGTCAAGGAACAATACTACCCTATTGATAACTATGAAGACCAATACATGAGATGGACCACCACACTGTGGCAAGAGAAGAGCCAAATAATGTCAGAGTTCGCAAATACTTTCCATACATTGCGCACCAAGCCTAAACATCTCATCATTTGGAGCTGCCTATTGATATGTTGTTAAAATCGAGCAGAAATTTAGGCACCAGAACAAATGGGAGTTTGGGTCTCCAAATACGCAACAACCAAAGCATGGTAAAGATGACCCTAACAAACAACATACTGAAAACTAGTCCAATACATAAGAAAAAAGGGTAAAGGAAAGATGAAGAATGACACTAGGAAGTAGCGTGACTTCAACAAAATCCCCTGGCACAACATCGATGATTGTCACTCGGAACAATGATTGGTGGTCAAGGTCAAAGACAAGGAGCCGAACCTTGATTCAAAATCCGATCCAGAAAATATTTAAAATGGACAGATCATCGACACAGACCCTACTGGTACTGTCACGACCAGAGCAATTCAATTAGAAGAACCAGTAGATCCTGAAGAGGGGGAACGCCTCTTCCATTCACAGATGTGGGTGAGGGGGACCCCATTACATTTCATTGTTGATAGTAGCTACCAGAACAAAGTCATCTCAATTGAGGTTGTCAAATAGTTGGGGTTTTCGAAAACACCACACCCACAACTAGACAACATCGGGTGGCTTCATCAGGGACGAGATCTCTGTGTTAGCCAACAGTGCCACCAAGATTCAGATTCAAAAAATGCTTTCGCTTCTTCCCTGAGCACTCAACACAATGGAGACCATTTATTCCTAAGGGGGGAGGATTGATTTAGGTGGATATTGGTGCCCACCCACATGTTCCAACATCCAACTGGCTCATCTTGATTGTTTTCAGTTCAACATGTTTATCTGTAATGGGGACATTTCTTTGTAATTGTGGGTTCTTCACTTACGGGGATGTCCTGAATTCCTACACAACATCTAGGTGGATATTGGTGGCCGCCCACCTATTCCAACTGTCTTATTTTGGAAGTTTTCATGTCAGTACATCTTTCTGTATTTCCAAGGATGTTTTGGGGCTCTAAACAATGTTTTCTTGGCTTGCCACAGTCAAACTGTAAATGGAGTTAGAGTTTGATGGCATAATGCGTAGTTCTCGAAAAGACCTTTCCAACGAGATATCACACATCTAAAAATGAGATCGTATGCAAAAGTCATGACCCCAGGAAGTTAATGTACTAACTTACCCCAATGGGGCCCACATGACTTTTGGCGCTTCATCTCCTAGCGTTAGGTTTTTGGATGTATAGGGTTTTGGAATTCATGTTTATCATAAAAATGCCTTCAGAGCCTCATTGTAATCATCTTATTGCGAACGAGCATAGCCGTCACATCTCTTCTCCGAGATAAAGCTGCCACCATTCTAGCGAGTCTTGCACTCTATATTTTTACAGTCTCTGTACATTTATTTCATTAATAGAAATCATGTATTGCTGAATTTCTTTGTTTCTGGCAATTTTAATGTGTATTTCATTGTAATATCTCTGCTTTCATTTCGTTCCGAAAATAATCCTGATCAGTGGTATTAGAGAAGGTTGTTCTTGATCATTTTTCAGTGCATGTTCACGACGAGGTTCGAGTATAGCAAGTTGGTTCTCGAGCTTGTCTCTCTTGAGGACAATCACTCTCGCATGCCCAAGAAACCCTCTATGGAGGTAGAAAAGAAAAACAACATAGCAGAAGATTTTATTAACCTGTCCCTTGAGCAAGCTCTCCTGCGACAGAGGGACGAAATGATGGAGAATTGTTCCCACATCATTTAATGCCCGCTGATAACAACAAGTGCATCTTCATTAAGTGACCACTTTGGAGGAGCCTCTCCCTTCAAGGTACAAGTTAATTTTGATATTCCCATATTTGAAAGTCAGATAGATGAGGATGCCTTAGAAAAATAGTTGAATATGCTAGAAGGTTATTTCTCTGTTCATAATTTTTCCAACAGGGAAAAGATCACCTTCGCACTCCTTAAGCCTCTCCCCCATGTCAAACATTGGTGGGAAACTTACTACGAGTAAAGTTCCACAAAGGAATCTGGGATATATGGGGTCAAGCCCACTTGGCATTTTTTTGTGGATGAGGTCAAGGAACAATACTACCCTGTTGATAACTATGAAGACCAATACATGAGATGGACCACACTATGGCAAGAGAAGAGTCAAACGATGTCAGAGTTCACAAATACTTTCCATACCTTATGCACCAAGCTGAGTATCAAAGAATCTAAGCAACATCTAGTTCTAAAATATTGTGGGGCTCTGCATAGGTACATCCAAACCGAAATGGATTTCCTAAACATCTCATCATTGGGAGATGCCTATCAATATGCTGTCAAAATTGAGTAAAAATTTACGCACCAGAACAAATGGGAGTTTAGGTTTGCAAATCCGCAACAACCAAAGCATGGTAAAGATGGCCCTCACCAATAGCCTCTCGAAAACCAGTCCAAGACACAGGAAAAAAAGGGTAAAGGCAAGATGAAGAATGACACTAGGAAGTGGTGCGACTTCCACAAAATCCCCCGACACAACACCAATGAATGTCGCTCTTAACAGTCATTGGTGGCTGAGGTCAAAGACAAGGAACCGAACCCTGATTCAAAATCTGATCCAGAAAATATTGAAAATGAAGATATCATTGATGCAGACCCTACTGCTACTGTCGCAACCATACAAATTTAACCAGAGGAACCAATAGATCCTCAAGAGGGGGAGCGCCTCTTCCATTCACAGATGTGGGTGAATGGGACCTCATTGCATTTGATTGTTGATAATGATAGCAAGAAGAACTTCATCTCAGCTGAGGTCATCAGACAGTTGGGGTTGTCGACAAAACCACACCTAGAGCCATACAACATCGGGTGGCTTCACTAGGGATGAGATCTCTGTGTCAACCAACAGTGTCGCATGTCCTATGACATCCAACCCTTCAAGGATGATGTAGTGTGTGATGTTTACCCTCTTGATGTATGTGATGTTGTTTTGGGCCAACTATATATGTGGAAGCATCATGCTCTTTATGAGTCTCGACCCCGTAATGTCATTGTTACTCTTAGGGGTCAACTCTACAAGATACTGGAGGTAGTTTCGACTATTGTTCCACCAAAACAATGCCTCAAAGTAATCTCTCATACTAAAAAACTCATTCTCTTCACAGTCTGTTCAAAGGATGCACATAAGGCCACTACAACCACTGCAGCCTCAACACCTTCTATCCAGCAGAAGGAGATTGCAGAATAGAAAGCATATATTATTTCTTCACCTACAATGGTGCCTACATAATGCCCCATCAAGCCCAGAGACAATAGATTGGTGGAACAACTTCAACCCCACCATCAACAAGTTCATGACAAGCTTCCACAGACTAAGCAATGCAACTTCTCCAACAAGGCACATAGCTCAGCAAGATTCAGATTAAAAAAACACTTTCCCCTCTTCCCTGGGAACTCAACGCAATGGATACCATTGCTTTCTAAGGGGGGAGGATTGATCCAGGTGGATATTGGTGGCCACCCACTTGTTCCAACTTTCAACTGTCTCATCTTGACAGTTTTTAGTTCAACACGTTTATCTGTAATGGGGAAATTTCTTTGTAATTATGGGTTCTTCACTTATGGGGATATCCCGATTCCCTACACAACATCCAGGTGGATATTGGTGGCCGCCCACCTATTCCAACTAGCTTATTTTGGAAGTTTTCATGTCAGTACATCTTTCTGTACTTCCAGGGCCATTTTGAGGCTCTAAACAATGTTTTCTTGGATTTTCACAGTCAAATTGTACATTAAGTTAGAGTTTGATGGCATAATTTGTAGTTCTCGAAAATACCTTTCCAACAAGCTATCACACGCCTAAAACAAAGATCGCATGAAAAAGTTATGACCCCGACAAGTTAATGTAATAACTTACCCCAACGGGGCAGGGCCCACATGAATTTTGGTGTTGTTATCCCCTATCCTTGGGATAACTAAAGAGATCATGTCTTGAGGCCCACAGGTCCTATACATGGAGTGCTAAGAGTCAGATGACTTGACCATGCCCTCGAAGGGCCCATCTTTTCTTCAGTGCAACCCATCTATCAAGAACAACAACGTCCATCCCATCAGCCTGGTCTTGAAGTAGTAGTAAGTCTTGCTCCACGAGGTAATGAGTCTAGGTATCATGGTATGTGTCACTCTGATTATCAAGGCACTTAATTGTGTTGCATTGAATTCTCCTTCATTTCATAACGTTTTCTTAGAAATTATGCTCTTTAACTTGTTCATACCTGGGAGGGTGACATGATGCCCTAATAAGTTGATCTCCCTTTAGGATGAGTTGCCACTGGGTGGGTCTATTAAAGGTCATCGTCCATTGCCTCCATACTTATCATTTTCCATCATTATTCCTCTCATCTCCCTCCCATCTTGGTTCGGGCATTGGGTTCTAAACACTAGGAAGGGTTGTACCTTTCCTTGTGGGAAGAAGGGGCTAAAGCCCCAGACGGTAAATGTAGCTGGCAAGTGTTAAAAGCCAAAATGAAATCTATGAAATGCTTTGCCAAGGGATTCCTGAGAAAATAATAAAAATCTTCTCGGTAAGAAAAGGGAACCCATAAGATAAATCAAAACTCAAGGCACTAGTTGGTGGATGGGAGATCTCATCATGAGCCGGCCTATTAGGAGCATGGGCATGTAGTGGTATGACACTACCATCTATCTAGTCACCAAACCAGGGTAGTGGCTCTTGGTGGCATATCCAAGAGAAAGGGGCTCTCATTACGAGCCAACCTTCTCATCTCCGTGAAATGCTTGTGGGTAATGTTGTCACCTCTGGTCACCAAGCCAGGAAAATGTCCCCCAACTCTTCCCTTGAAAAGAAAAATACCAAAAGCAATAAAACTAAGAATAAAAGGCATTGAATGGGATAGGAAACAATGGCATCCATGATAAGGTGTAGCTTTCTCTATACAAAGGCACCCACATGCAAGACCTACATTTCCTTGTTATCACTACACCCTTTGCCCAAACAATCCCCCCACGCCACTTCACACACACTAACATGACCTAGATTGGTTCTCACCTAGGAAACACCCCAAACTTAGGGAGGGTTAGCCCAATAGGACATCCTGAGACCTTATCCAAACCTGACCTGTTGAACTGTAGGACGTCTTTGAGCATTTTTCTGGGTAAAGGGGGGTTTGATGCACATGTTTGGGTAATTTGATTATTAGATGTGATTGACATTGCTATGATCCCTATGACTTATGAACCCCTAGAGGGCATACTTGTTGTTGCTACAGGACTTTTCCCAGTGGACAGGTACATATGGGGGAATGATTAACTTGGATCTCCATGGGGCTGAAAGCCCACAGATGGACGATGTGACCCCAACCAAGGGAATAGATACAAAAGAGACTTGGACCATGAAGAAAGAAGGGCGTTGCACCAGGGACACTCTGAAAGACCTAGACCCAGGGGGGTCTTGTCTTTCCACCTAGACGTTGACCTTTGGGAGCCAATGACATCGCTTTTGTGGCCCTAAATGTCATCCACAGCGAGGGTTTTCATTTATGAGGGTAGTTGTGTGCTAGTTGGCACATGTGGCAGCATTCAGGGCCTTTGGAGGTCAAACGTTCTGCATTTGAGGCCTAACATTCTGCATTTGAGGCCTAAGTTTCACATGAAGATCTTAGTCTGTCTCCGTTAGACTACTAAATAACTCTCATGCTTTTTTCATATGACGAGATGCACCATTGTCCAAGAACCAAGCACTCCTCGCAATTGTGTTGGTGGAAAGGCAAGAAACTAGTGAGTAATCCTTCTCAAACTTTGTTGCAAACTCATCAAGTTGCGTCTTTGTTGATGTTGTTTTTTGCATCTTTCCTTTACCCTTCTTCTTCTCAGGACATTGAGATGCATAATGTCCATTCTTATGACATGATAAACACTTGATTTTACTAAAGTCCTTCTTCTCTCCTGGCTGTGATAAATGTCCATCACTATTACCCTTCTTGTTAGAACTCTTTCCTTTTCCCTTCCTTGTTTTACTAACAAGAGCCAAATTATCTTCACTACCTCCCTGCTTGCTGCTCTTAGAATCCTCCTGAGTCTCTTCTTGTATGCAATCATCCCAAAGTATTTTCCAATCTAGGAGATACTCTCGAGCTCAAACTCCTTTGACAAATGGTTCCCGAGACTTGGGAAGACCATTCAATGCCATATTCACGAGCTCTGCATCCTCCATTTTCTGTTGGGTTGTTATTTTTTTGCAGTGAAAGTCTAGTTGAGGTGAATCGACTAATGGTCGGAGACGAGGTGGATTGACAACATGTCAAAGTCGAGGTGGATTGAAAAAAAGTCAAAGTTTGAGGGAGTCGACCGGGTAAAGTTGAAGTCGAAGATATCGATGACAAGTCAACTGACAAGAGGTCGAAGTGCGATTGTGAGACGACTGAATAGAGACCGAATGGAGGCCGACTGGTAGTAGATTGGTAAACCCGACTTGGAGTCAACTGTAACAGAATCCCGAGATTTACAGGATTTGTAGTCAATGATATGCATGGATTTGTAACCATTTTGGGTGCTAATATTTAGGATTTTGCATGTTGTAAAGCCTATAAAGAGGCATGTTGTAAGGTTGCAAAGTTGTTGTTGTAAGGTAATCATAGGATCCACTTTTGCAGGTTAATGTATGTGTAAGTGTAGGTTGTTGGGCATGCATATGTAAGCTGAATTGGCTATAGGGTTGTTCTTGCCTGTGCAAGAAGGTATGATGTCGACTGTGTCTTAGGTGTGGACCAAGTTTAGACATGTAACCTTTTATTCTGATTGAATAAGACAACAAGGGAGAAGAATTCTCAAAGGAATGTTGGTTTTCTTGTTTAAGGGTTTCTAGGGTAAAATATCGATGTACTGTGTGATTGCTTGTGTCATTTGCATTCTTGATTAAATTCATTTTCTCTTTTGCTAGGATTAGCGTCAAAGTGTCCTGTATTTCTTGACATGTGGTATCAGAGCTTAGGTCTGCCTTGATGAGTGAGTTGTCAAAGCAGTGTTATGATTTGCCAAGTATATCAGATCTTGATTTGCCAATATTGAATATGAGAACTAAACCCTAAGTACAATAAGAGTCGCAAGTCAGAAATTGTGTTCAAGATTGCAGTAAAGAATGGTGAGCAGTTCCAGAATAGAGATAGAAAAATTCAATGGCCAAAATTTTGAGCTTTGGAAGCTTAAGTGGAAGATCTTCTTGTGGATTGAGAACAATGGACAATGGTCTGTCCAGGTACCCAACTGACAGGCATGTTGACGGAAGAATGGGAGAAAATCAAAAGAAGAGGAACAAGTACGATTCGACTTTGTCTTGCAGATTCAGTGCTGCTGAAAGTCTTGGGTGATGATTCAGACAAGAAATTGTGGAACAAGTTGGGAAGCTTATACCAGTAGAAATATCTGGTAAATAAGATGTTTCTAAAAAAAAAATTGTATCTTCTGAGGATGAGTGATGACAGTTTGGTGACCAAGCATTTAAATGCGTTTAATACCATGTTAATCCAGTTATCATCTGTGGATATTAAGATCACTGACAAGGAGAAGTGTATCATCCTATTATGTTCTTTGAGAGACTTCTGTGATAGCTTAGTTGTGGCTATTGGGAGTAATACAACCACACTAGCGCTAGAGGATGTGGTTTCTTCTCTTTTGTTGAAAGAAATGAGAAGAAATAACATGGAAGGATCGACCAAAGATGCTTTGGTAGTGAGAGGTTGACCGATAGACAAAGATAAAGGCAGATTCTATGGTAGAAAGTTTAAGTCAAAGGGTAGATCTAAATCCCTGGGTCAGTCGACGCGAAGATGCAGGAAATGCGGTAAAGATGGGAATTATAAAAGGATTGTAAGTCAAAGGCAACATAAGTCAATGCTAGATCCGACGAGAAGCAGTCGATTGAGAGAAAGACAACCTCAGAGAAGGGAGGTGATGTGTATCTAGCGTCAACCAATACACAGTCAAATAAATATGTTTGGTTGCTTGACTCAGGAGAATCCTATCACATGACACCACATAAAGAATTGTTCTATGAATATTAAAGATATGATGGGCGTGATGTGTTCTTTGGGGAAGACTTGAAAACCATAATTGTCGGACGGGGAAGAGTCCGACTAAAAATGCAAGATGTGAGGAAAAGAACCCTTTCAGGTGTGCTGAACAGATTACGGGTTTGACAAGAAACCTGGTATTTGTTAGCAAGATGAGTGATGTAAGTGTGCATACTCTGTTTCAGAAGGATTCGTGCAAGATGGTCAGAGGTGCGATGGTCTTAATGAAAGGAGTCCTAATTGGTACCTTGTACAGGCTGTTAGGGAACACTGACTTGATTGGATGAAACAACATCGTTTCTCTTGAAATCAAATCGAATGTGACTCAACTCGACTCGACTCGATGTCGACACAACTCGACTCGACTCAAGCTAAGTCGGTTCAAATCAACTCAACAAGACATGATGAAATCAATCTGACTAGGCTATGGCACGAGAGGATGGGACACATTGGAGAAAAAAGACCTCGAGTTATGCAAAGTAGAGGTATGGTTGAAGGTTTTCCTGAATGTGGTTTAGAGTCGAATTTTATAAACATTGCATGTACGGAAAATAAAGTCGGGTGAGGTTCCCATCTAGAGCGCCAAGGGAAAATGAGATTCTAGAACTAGTGCATAGTGATGTGTTTGGCATGGTTACAATGCCTTCACTTGGTGGATCCATGTATTATGTCTCCTTCATAGATAATTTTTTCAGGAAGACATGGATATATTTCCTGAGGAAGAAATCATAGGTTTTCCAAAGATTTAAGAAGTTTAAAGATCTTGTGAAAACTGGACACAGAAGAGGATTAAAGTGCTAATAATTGACATTGGTGGTGAATTATGTGGAAAGGAGTTTTATTAGTTTTGTCAGCAGTGTGGCATAGCAATCCAAAATACCACACCATATACCCCACAACAAAATGGAGTTGCCAAGAGAATGAACTGAACGTTGATGGATAAGGCAAGGAGCATGCTCAGCGGTGCTGGGCTCGCACAAGAAATATGGGTGGAGGCAGTTGAGACTACAAGATATTTGGTAAATATGTCTCCTTTGTCGGTGCTAGTATACACAACTCCAAATGTGGTATGGTTTGGTAACAATTCGTCTTATCCATATTTATGAGCGGAACGAAATGAATAACAGACTAAATACAATATCACAGAGATATGGAGAACAACAACAAATATCCAGTGAATAATAACTTCTATAGAATAAATAAAATAGGCTAAAAATGTAAAATTGTAGAACTGAAAACAACTTGCTCGAGTGGTGGTAGCTATCTCTGAGAAGAGATGTGGTTGTTATGCCCATCCATCTTAGCAAAATGATTACAATGAGGCTCTAGAGGAAATTTTAACATTACTCATGAATGCCAAAACCCTAGACATCGAAAAACCTAACCCTAGGAGGTGAAACACCAAAAGTTATGTGGGCCCTGATGGGTAAGTTGGTACCTTAGCTTCTTAGGGTCGTAAATTTTGCATACGACCTCTATTTTAAGTTCGTGATAGCTTGTTGGAAAGGTCTTTTCGAGAACTACACATTATGCCATAAAAATCCAATTCTGTCTACAATTTGACCATGACAAGCCAAAAAAAAAATGTTTAGGGAGTAGGAAGAGGGGTGTATAAGCTCTACTTCTTGATGGATGGCCTGGAAATGGCATAGACAATGCAAGATCTGATATACTTGCTAACGTCCTGTCAAAGTTTTGGCCAATAAAAATGTTTCTGTAGAATGACCATAGTTTTCTCCATGCCAAAATGTCTTGCCATCCGACTGTAGTGAGCCTCCCAAATCAACTTTGCATGCTCACTTGCAGTAACACAGAGGTGGCCTAGATGGCATAAAAGTCCGACCTAAATGTGAAAATCAGTGACATTCGCGCCTGTACCCAATAATTGATAGGTGGTGGCGAAGTCAAGATCTTGTTGATAAATTGGGGCCACTTAGATGCCTCATGTCCACATGAATGGAGCATGGTGGTGAGTTCAACCATGGGAGGTCGACTAAGGCAATCAAAGACACGATTTTTTCTCCCTATCTTATACTTGATGTTGATATGGAACTGTTGCAGGTATGTTGACCACTTCTGATAACGATCTTTCTGCAACTTCCCCTGTGTCAGTATGAACTGCAGATGCTTGTGATTAGTGTGAATGATTGTATCCTTTCCTAGAATGTAATTTTTCCATTGATGACATGATTGTACAATGGAATACATTTCCTTGTCATAGGTGGGGTATTTTCAGACAGTATCTGAGAGTGTCTCACTATGGTATGCTACCAGATGACTGTGTTGAGTGAGTACTGTGCCTACAACATAGTCGGATGCATTGGTCTCAATATCGAACTGTTGTTGCAGATCGAGTAAGGAGAGTACTAGAGCTAAGCACAAGAGATGATTCAGATCATCAAATGATCATTGTTGTGCCTTCCCCCACACAAAATTTGCCTTGCCACCACCCTTGGTCACTTGGCTGAGGGCCCATGCAATATGGGAGAATCCCAACACGAACCATCAATAGAAGTTGGCAAGTCCCAAGAAGCTCTAAAGCTTGGTTAGTGTGGTCGGGGCTGACCAATCACGGATGACTTGGATCTTAGCTGGATCCACATGTACCCCATGTTCATCAACAATGTAGCCCAAGTATTCGACCCTGTTCATGCCAAAGGAACATTTTTCCAAGCTAGCATAGAGCTTATGCTGCCGAAGAGTGCTCAAAACCTGTTGAATATGTTGCATGTGACCCTCCCAAGTTCTGTTGAAGATGATGATGTCATCCAAATATACCACCACAAAAGAGTTGGTGAAGGGTCTCAATACATCATCCATCAACCTCATGAAAGTTGATGCTGCATTTGTTAGGCCAAAGGGCATGACCAACCATTTGAAGAGACCTTATTTAGATTTGAAAGTTGTCTTCCATACATTAGTCAGTTCGATAAGAACCTGGTGGTAGCCAAACTTTAGGTCAATCTTGTTGAAGAAATTGGCCCCCTTAAGTTGGTCAAGAAGGTCATTAATTCGGGGAATTGGGTACCGGTTCCTAACTGTGTTTTTGTTTAATGCTCTGTAATCAATGCAGATCCCCCAAGTCTTGTCTTTCTTCTACACTAGTACAATTGGGCTTCCGTAAGGGGAGGAGATAGGTCTGATGTGCCCCTTTTGAAGTAACCCTTGGATCTGACGCTTGATTTCGTTAGTTTCCATCAGCGAGCGGCGATAAATTGGTCCATTAGGAAAAGGTGCACAAGGATTTAGATAAATTGGATGCTTGACTTGGCAGTGCTGTTAGAATATAGAAGATGTTGTGCTCGTTTTACTATTGACGATACCTTCGTCACCCAACCATAGGCTGAAGCCTCCCTCCGAGCACCTTAACCTTGACTGAGAATTCCTCCTCCGGAAGCAAACCCTAGGCTAGATAGCCAAACAAAGAGTAGCGCACCTTTCCCCAAGGATAGCGCATCACAAAAGCTGATCAGATAGTCCAAACCCTAGCCAAGATATATTCAAGCCAATACTGAGAACTAGCTGCTGCTACAGCTGCACTTGCAACCCTCCTCCAAACCTGCGCACAAGACTGCAACTGCAATGCGCACCAACTGGGAAAGCTGCAATTCTGAGATGCTGCAAATGAGAACTGGTGCCCTGTATTTATAGTAGTTCTGCCATTTTTGCTGGGGCCGACTTCTCCTTCTGGGTAAGTGTCTGTTCAGTGTATTATTATTATTTCTGGTCGACTTCTTCTCTTGGAGGCTAATAGCCTAATATAAATTATCTTCTTGAGCCGACAAGGCTTCTAGGGTTATTAGCCAACTCATTAGGGTTTCTCTTGCTTCCCGGAGTCTTCTATTCTCGTCA
>ML827933.1:37794-49433 GCA_009831015.1 Picea engelmannii
GGGACATGCACGAAGAAAAATAAATGAAGAGCAGACCGCACTGATACCACTGATCCAGATTTATGAGGAGAATGAAATGAATAACAAACTGAATACAATATCACATAGATATGGAGAACAACAACATATATCCAGTGATCAATAACTTCTATTGAATAAATAAAATAGGATGAAATTGTAAAACTACAGAAATGAAAACAAATTGCTCGAAGGGTTGTAGCTATCTCTGAGAAGAGATGTGGCTGCTACACACATCCGTCTTAGCAAAATGATTACAATGAGGCTCCAGAGGCCTGTTTAACATTACTCATGAATGCCAAAACCCTAGACATCCAAAAAAATAACCCAGGGAGATGAAACACCAAAAGTTATGTGGGCTCTGATGGGTAAGTTGGTATCCGTTTTAGGCGCGTGATAGCCCGTTGGAAAGGTATTTTCAAGAACTAAACATTATGCTGTCAAACTCTGACTCGATCTACAGTTTGATTGTGGCAAGCCAAAAAAACAGTGTTTAGGGCTTCAAAATGGCCCCAGAAGTACAGAAATATGTATTGACATGAAAACTTCCAAAATAAGCCAGTTGGATTAGGTGGGCGACCAACAATCTCCATCTGGAAGCTGTGTAGGGCTTCAGACAACCCCAAAAGTTTAGAACCCACAATTACAAAGAATTACAGAAGAACGTGCTGAACTAAAATTTGTCGAAAGGAGCTAGTTGGAATAGGTGGGTGGCCACCAATATCCAACTGGATCACCATCGGCGACACATCTCAGAGTATTTGGCTATAATGGATTTGTGCATGTTCCCAAGGAAAAAAGGAGGAAGCTGGACAAGAAGGTAGTGAAATGTTTCTCATCTGATACAAAGAAGGGATGAAAGGATATAAGCTCTGGGATTCAGCATTAAGGAAAACAATGTACAATCGAGATGTGGTATTTAGAGAAGTCAGAGGCAAGTCTGAGCCTGAGGAAGCTGTTCAGATTGAGAATAATCCTGATATGGTGCGGTTTGAACCAAGGAACGAAGAAGATGATTCAGATGAGTTGATTGAATTTGAGGAAGAGGTGGAACAATTGACTCTGGTGATAAGGAGGTCAGAAAGAGAAAGAAAACTAGTCGAAAGGTATATTCTGCCTGACTTTCATTCCACATTTGTGTTAACTTCCATTGACGATGAGCCCAAGTCAGTCGGTGAGGCAGTCGACTCGATAGAGGGTAAATTCTAGAAGGACACCATGGTCGAAGAGAAGGAATCCTTGTATAAGAATGGGACATGGGATTTAGTCAAGTTACCTAGTGGAAGGAAGCTCGTTGGTGGTAAGTGGGTGTTCAAGAAGAAGATGAATGCCGCAAAACAAGTTGAGAAGTTCAAATCTCGACTGGTAGCAAAAGGATATTCCCAAGTCAAGGGAGTCGACTTCGGTGAGATTTTCTCCCCTGTTGCAAAACTAACTTCCATTAGAGTACTAATGTCTCTAGCTGCATCATTCGATCTAGAGATAGAAAAGATGGATGTGAAGACAACGTTCCTACAAGGGGACCTGGAAGAAGAAATCTACATGAAACAGCCTGAAGGATTTGTAGTAAAGGGAAAGCAAGAGTTGGTGTGAAAACTCAAAATATCCCATTATGGTCTAAAGCAATCTCCAAGGATGTGGTACAAGAAGTTTGACACTTACATCCTTAGTTTTGGATTTGTGAGAAGCAAAGCTGATCACTACATATATTCCAAGGAAGAAGGTGGGCGTTTCATATATGTATCTTTGTATGTTGATGATTTTATCCACTATCCTAGGGATAACTAAGGAGATCATGTCTCGAGGCCCATAGGTCCTAGTCATGGATTGCTGATAGCCGGATGACTTGAGCATGGCTCCAGAGGGCCCCTCTTTTCTGCAGTGCAGCCCATGTATCATCAACAACAATATCCATCCCACTAGCCTGGTCCTGAAGTAGCAATAAGTCTTGCTCCATGAGGTAGTGAGTCTGAGTATCATGGTATTTGTCACTTTGATTATTGAAGAACTTGAATATGTTGCATTAAATTCTCCTTCATTTTATAATATTTTCTTGGAAATTATGCTCCTTAACCTGTTCATACCTGGAAGGGTGTCATGATGCCCTAGTAAGTTGATCTCCCTTTAGGATGGGTTTCCACTGGGTGGGTTTATGAAAGGTCATCATCCATTCCCTCCATACTTACCACTTTCCATCCTTACTCCTCCCATTTCCCCCCTACCTTTGTTCGGGGATTGGGTTTGCCACACTAGGAAGGGTTGTACCTTACCTTGTGGGGAGAAGGGGATAAAGGCCTCGAAGGTAAAAGTAGCTGGCAAGAGTTAAAAGCCAGAAATGAAAATTTTGAGATGCTTCGCCCAGGGATTCTCGAGAAAGCAATAAAAGGCTTCTTAGTAAGAAAAGGGATCCCGTAAGATAAATAAACGTTCGAACTATTAGCTGGTGGATGGGAGGTCTCATCATGAGCCGACCTATTATGACCATGGGCATGTAGTGGTATGACACTACCATCTATTTGGTCACCAAACCAAGGTAGTGTCTCTTGGTGGCATAACCAAGAGAAAGGGGGCCTCATCACGAGCCAACCTTCACATCTCCATGAAATACTTGTGGGTAATGCTGTCATCTCTGGTCACTAAGCCAGGGAAGTGTCCCTCAACTATTCCCTTGAAGCATAAAGGAAAAAACAATAAAAATAAGAATAAAAGACATTGAATGGGCCAGGAAAGAATGACATCTATGACAAGGTGCAACTCACCCTCTACAAAGGCACCCACATGAAAGACTTAGATTTCCATGTTATCACTCCACCCATGCCCAGACACTAACCCCATGCCACCTCACGCACACTTACATGGCCTAGATTGGTTCCCACCTAGAAAACACCCCAAACTTGAAGAGGATTAGCCCAATATGACACCCTAAGACCCTCTCCAAACCTGACTTGTTAAACTGCATAACATCTTTGAGCATTTGTCTGGGTAAAGGGGGGTTTGATCCACATGTTTGGGTAATTTGATTATTATATGCGATTGACATTGCTATGATCCCTATGACTTATGAAACCCTAGAGGGCGTACTTGTTGTTGCTGCAGGACTTTGCCAGATGGAAAGGTACATATGGGGGACTGATTAGCTCAGACCTCCATGGGGATGAAAGCCCACAAATGGATGTTGTGACCCCAACTAGGGGCAGAGATACACCAGAGACTTGCACCATGAAGAAAGAAGGACATTGCCTTTGAGACACTCTGGCAGACCTATACCCAAGGGGATCTTGCCCTTCCACCTAGACATTGACCCTTGAGAGCCCATGACCTCATCATTTTGACCCTAGACATCATCCTGAGCTGGGGTATGCATTTATGAGGGCAGTTATGTGTTGGTTGGCACGTGTGGCATCATACATGGCATTTGGAGGCCAAACATTTTGCATATGGGGCCCAACGTTCTACCCTAGGGGCTCAACGTCACCCTAGAAGGGCATGCCGTCACCCTTGGAAATGATATTAGGG
Organism: Picea engelmannii; assembly: GCA_009831015.1. Lineage (NCBI taxonomy): Eukaryota > Viridiplantae > Streptophyta > Pinopsida > Pinales > Pinaceae > Picea > Picea engelmannii. The sequence continues at coordinate 41,329 of ML827933.1, forward strand.
TTTAATTACTTTCATTTATGTAAAAAATTGATTTTTGATGTAATTTGGCTAGGTCGGCCTTTTTTATGACCTAATTCTAATTAAAGGTCATTGAAACTGTATAAATAGAGAGAAAATACTCTCATTTTTTCATCATCACTCATCACACAAGTGGTGTGGTCTGAAATTTGAGCCCTTTTTGGGAGTTATTGGCTGAAATTTTAGGCGCACTTTCTCTTGGAGGTTAAATTTTGCAACTTGGATAATTTCTTGGTGAAGCTACTTGGCACTCTAGGGTTTTATGGCTTGATTATTCTTGGTGAAGTAAGTAAATATGCAATTCTTCATCTTATTTGAATGGTTTATGGTAAATTTGCTTATTCATGTTAAAGATTATGAAATTGCTTTCTTGAAAAACCCTAGGAGTAAAGGACTTAATTTGCTACTTCTTTACTCTTCATTTGCTATACTTTGCTAAAAATATTTTGACTTAGGTGAACTTATAGAGCCCTAAATATTAGCACTTTAGTGGTCATTACCTAGTCAATTATTGCTTCTAAATATCTTTTAATAGTATAAGGAAGGAAGGTTTGCTAGAGCCTAAAATTTCTTACACTCTAGGAAATTCATCCTTAGGGTTTGGATGTTTGAGGCCTTGAAGAGCCAACACCTCTTCCATTCATATCTTGTCCTTAGGCAAGTACAATCATTGTGTCACTTCTTCCAAGAGAAAACTTGTGTATTGTGTGATTGCTTGTGTCATTTGCGTTCTTGATTAAATTCTTCTTCTCTTCTGCTAGGATTAGTGATCCAGATTGATGAGTGAAACAGAATGAATAGTAGACTGAATACAATAACACATAGAACAATGACATATATCCAATGAACAATAACTTCTATTGAATAAATAAAATAGGTTGAAACTGTAAAATTGCAGAACTGAAAACAACTTGCTCGAATGGTGGTAGCTATCTCTGAGAAGAGATGTGGCTGCTACACGCATTCGTCAGAGCAGAATGATTACAATGAGGCTCCAGAGGCCTTTTTAACATTACTCATGAATTCTAAAACCCTAGACATCCAAAAACCTAACCCTAGGAGATGAAACACCAAAAGTTATGTGGGCCTGTTGACGGGCGAAAATGTCCGTCCGTCAATTAAGAGAGTGGAACCGGTCCGGGGTTGTCTAAATAACCCAAGCCGTTTGAAATGGACCACCCTGACGAGTTTAACGGCTCCGTTGGCCGCTCTGAGGTCTTAGGAAAACCAAAGAGAAAACTAATCTAAACTAACTAATCTAACTAAAACAAATAAAACAAACTAAAATTAACTAAAACAAACTAAAACTAATACACTAATCTAATTAAAACAAACTACTAAATTAAACTAAAACTAAATATAAACTATTCTAACTATTATATACAATCTACTAATTACTATTATAATAACTCAAATCAACTATCTAATTAACTGCTGCAATATTACTTATTCACAAATGTACACTAAAAAAAATCTACAGATTTAATTAAAACCTGCAAAACTCATGTGTTTTCTGCCCTAAGACAGCCAAGAATCTTTTTGATTTTTTATATTTTATGAAAAAGGAATAAAACTTACTGAAATTAAACGATCTAATATATTTACTGAAATTAAACAATGTAATATATTAAACAACTATATCTAAATAAACTTATGTCTGAACTAAACTACTAATGAAAAACAGTAAACAAAAGACTAACTGACCTGGAAACGCTCCAAGTCTGCCCTGTGTGTGATGGCTTCGACGCTGGTCGGAGGAAGTAAACTCGCACCGGTTAGTCCATGAGCTTCTCGTAAACGATTGGCTGTGCTGCTCTTTGAAGTGTTAACAGGACAAACAAGACATAAAAGATCATAACAACTATATGATTATAAATCTCTGCAATAAGGGAAACCTGTTATGCAAAGACTTATATTTAACAATTCAATTCATGAAGAAGATAAACCTGTCATTCACAAACTGAATTCGACAATTATTATGTCTTTTATACACTTGGAAGAAACCAGATATGAATTACAATGATTAAAATTATATCATTTGCATTTGATTTAGATATCTAAAGTAGTCATAAACCATATACAAATTGATATACACAACATGAAACAAAATGTTGATATAATGAGAAGCTAAAGCTGTGACAAAACACCAAATTCTGCTTCAGTCTATATTAAATCTTCATATCCTTGTTCTCCCACGAATGAGGATATCATTACAAAAATCATAAGTATATATAGGTCTCTTCACAAGGTAAAACTTCCGTGTGGATAATATCAAATTGTTTTACATAATCTGGGAGATATCCCAAAATCATCTAAACTAAGAAAATGAAATGCAAGTGAAATCTTTGAAACATCCCCTAACTGCTCATAAACTCAATTGCAATTTCGAATTTATCTGCAATAGAACACAAATATCAAATTAGAAAGATATTTCAGTAACAAAACACTAAAAAAATGATCCTATAGACTTAGCTACAGAATCATCTGATTCTGTAGCTAGTCTAAAATAGCATACAGGACCAGATAGCAATCAAATGAAATCTTTTCCAAAGAATCAAATCCAATTTAATTTTCTTTTAATAAACATCCAAAACGAATCACTATAATTCAAATGAGTTTATTATTCAAATTAACAAAATCGAAAAGAATGCAATCGAAACAGGGTAAGGATGCTCTGTTTTTTCAGTTGACATAAAATCAGGTCAAATAGTAACCGAACTGTTTCATATCGAATTAAATCAATGGTGAATCATATCGTATAAGCTACGATGTAATCAACACAATCAAAATCGATACAATCATAATTGAACAAAATCAAAATTGATTTGTTACGGCTGTAACAATGTGCATACGATTCATATCGTTTTAATCAAATGCAAATATGGAAAGGCTGTTATGATTATAGCCAAATAAAACAGCATCAAACTTCGCCATAGATTTGAATCGTGGAATGTTTACACAGTCAGCAAACAGAATTACAATAACGATCACAACCATCACAAATCGACAAAGGTGATAATCGTAAACTGGGCATTCAATTGAATCGAATCGTGACTGAGTCAAATATAGAAACAAATCGTAATCCTAGGCATGATCATTTTCGTTCAAATCAAATTTAACAATATATTTGTTGCAAATATGAACCGAGCTGATATCACGGTCAAACGATGCGAATCGAACAGTTGCAATTTGGTTATGTATTAACAGAATGATATTCCAATTGGTCAAATCATACACGGAATATAACATTATAACAATTATGCCAACCATATCGTATAGAACATAACCAATTCAAATCGAACCATTAACTGTGTTCAAAATTGGAATACCAGAAACAGCCTGTGTTTAGAAACAACTTCAATAATCGACAGAGTATTCAATTGAAGCTAAATTAAAACAATCAAATCTCTCCCACGATCAATCGAATCAAAACCAAATCCAATTGAAACTTAAAACAATAACGAAATTCGATTTGTCAAAACAAAATTATATACAATAATGCATGCTTATGTGACAACGCAAATCCACGGTGTAAACAGAGCTGTGGGTTTATCATATAAACAGGTGATAATCATACCAGTGAGGTTACTCGAGCTATGCCAATTTTGAATTGACGACTGCTGTAGCCGACTCCACGTTCTTAAACAAAATTGAACCTGTTGTTCGCTGCTTCTTATCAATGGATGGCATCTTATCCTTTTGACTAGAGAGCCTTGCAACTTGGTCCTCCAGAGCATGAATTCTGGACTGCAGCATTGGAACATCAAGGTAATACCTTTCTAACCATGAGCCACACTGATCACATGGTGGAGCAGCTGGTTGAACTAGAGCAGGAGGGGGTTTCGACGAGTCACCAGGGGTTTCACAAGGAATTTTGATGCCTGGATAATTAGGATCATTTCGCAAACAAGGTGGTAGGTTCTTGACAAAATCGTATGCGGGTTTATCACACAAACCTTCTGAATAGGGATACTCACTTGCCAGGTATCGTTTAACCTCTGAGTCAGAATCTTCACTCACCATAATAGGGTCAGGGTTGACAAGAATCTTCGGTTTTTTTCTTGCCATGCGAGAGATTAACCGGGCGTTCTTCTTACCTTTAGAATTCGCAATAGGTTTGGCCTTAGGCCTTTTAGCCATGGGTTTAACATTTTCCACATGATTGGTCACAAAACTGGGTATGTCAATAGGTGAGTCGGGTAGGGGTTTAGGTAACAGAGCATTGTAAGGCACAGGGGGTACTGACTTGCTCTCGCTCACCACAGGTTTGTCAACCTGTGGTGGGATTGAGTCCTCGAAATTATTTCGAATAAGAAAATCATTCCAACAGTCTCGGCGCAACCCCAAATGACAAACCACAAACATTTTAATTAACCCAAAATGAAATAGGCTGTTATCGGCCTGGTTCCATTTGTATCTTTTAGACATTTTAAACAGACTCCTATGTAGGTAATAAGGCATATTAAGCTCATACCCCATGAAAACCATAAGTATCCGAAGGTGGTACAGACAAACGAAACCATACCGGCCCTCACATGTGATGAATTGCTTGGTTACCATCAGCAAGTCGTGCCATCGTTGCTTTAGCATATTTGCGGGCAAACCTTTGTCACAGGAGCTCACTTTTCGTGACTGGAAGAGCAATGTCCACGGGACATCTTCCATTTTGCAATTTTTTGACCATCTATGTCCGACAATAGGCAGACCGATAGCTAAACTGAGAAATTGCTCATCAATTTCCAACTGCACATCCCCAACCTTGGCTCGGAAGCCATCAAAGGTTAATGCAAATTGCCGAGCCACGCTAGGGTTATAGCCATCAAACTTTCATATGAACGGGAGCCATCCAAATTCCTCAAGGTCACTGTAAGCACTATCGAACATCAACAAAGCTTAGCAACCATTGGGTTCAGCCCTTACGACTGGAGCCATGGTGCTGGTGCATGGTAGGGTTCGGATTAAACACACAGGAGCAAAATCGTTTTGGCTAACAGCTGAGAACAACGAAAGGGGAGGCAAATTAATGGTACGCGTGCGAGGGTGGTGGGATTATCCACCGCCATGCACAACAGTAATGACAAGGTACAACCCCTGTTCAATCAATCATAACCAAAATCAAACTATTCGGCCAACCCAAGGATTAAACGGTGGATAGTTATATCAATGTGCCAATGTATAGTTTGAAACCATGAACGTTCAAAAATCAAACCCAAAGTTTAACATGAGCCATTGTAATAATTCGAACCAATTGTCATTCAATCACACCCAAAGTTAAATGTTTATCCAATCACGCCATTTGCATAATCAAACATTTTGATCAAAGGTATTAAAACATGATGACAATTGATTTCATAAAATCGATAAACCAAGAGCTTATAATAACAAGGATCACATTATATAAAAATTAAAATCAACCATGACCCCCATGTAAATCAATGTCTAGGCAAGTCTCCATATGCTCAATGCTTTATCAATCAAACAAAGATCAAGTTGCGCAATCAAAGTAAGAATAGGCAAATGGACATAGTTCGAAAAATCATTCCAGCCACTTAATAATAAACCAAAGGTAACTACCAATCAAAATATCGATGAGCAGATCATGACAATTCAAATAACGATGGAGGAGTTTTCACGCTTCCAGTCGTGAAAACTAGATTGAAACCAATTTGCAAATGTCGTATGAAATGAAAATATCGTCGATTTGCAAAATGCGACGAAATTTTGAAGTTCAGGAGACATAGGTGTAGGCAGCTTTTAAGGCAATAGAAAATTTTTTATTGGCTGCCAACAGGGCCCCGATGGGTAAGTTGGTTCCTCAACTTCCCGGGGTCGTAACTTTTTCACATGACCTCCATTTTAGGCGTGTGATAGCTTGTTGGAAAGGGCTTTTCAAGAAATACACATTATGTCAACAAACCTTGACTCTGTCTATATTTTGACTATGATAATCCAAAAAAACACTTTTTAGGGCCCCAAAACGGCCCTGGAAGTATAGAAAGATGTACTTACATGAAAACTTCCAAAATAATCCAGTTGGATTAGGGGGATGACCACCGATCTCCATTTGGAAGCTGTGTAAGGCTTCAAACAACCCCAAAAGTGTATAACCCACAATTACAAATAATTACAAAAGAACATGTTGAACTAAAACTGTCAAAAGGAGCTAGCTGGAATAGGTGGGTGGAAACCAATATCCACCTGGATGAGTCCTCCCCCTTTAGGAAGCAATGGTCTCCATTTCGTTGAGTGCCCCTATCATGTGAGGAAATTTCTGCTGAATTTGGCCCTGGGTGAGCCATTTTCCTTAGTGCAAGTGCTGCCCTGCCTTGACAACCCGATAAATCTAGATCCTCTGCTAGCGAGTGCCCTTGACCTGTGTGTCCACTATTTGATCAGTGGATGCATGTTCCATGCAATTAGGGTTGAGATCTGCTAGTGTCAACTATTCTGTGATCTCTTAGGTATCCAATAATGGTGGAAAATATGGCTAGAGGAGGTCCACATTAAACACTAGGTGCAAGCCAAGGAAGGGGGGAGTGTTCAAAAGCATTGTCTCCCATAGCCTTGGTGATAGTGTAAGGCCCATAGTGAAGTGGACAGAGCTTCTGATGGGGCCCTGTAATGCGTTCTTAATGCAAATGTAACCAGACCTTGTCTCCCACCTGAAACTTGTGCGGTACCCAGTGTTGATCACGACGTTGTTTGTACTTAGCATTGATTTCTGCAAAATCTCATGGACCTGTTGGCGGATGTGTTGAATCCACTCAATGAATCTAGTGGATTTGTCGGCCTCAGAATGAGCATGGGAAGATTATGTCTGTGTGGTTGCAAGAGGTAGTGCAACATCAATGGGACCTAAGGGTTGGAATCCCAGCCCCACCTGAAATGGGCTATGGTCGGTGGAGCTATGGAGAACCCTATTGTAACTGTGTTGAACATAGGGAAGACTCTCATCCCATGTACGCGGATTCTTAGAGTTACACATGTGTAGGATATGCACAATCATCCGATTGATGACCTCTATCTGACAATTGGTTTGAGGGTGGAAGGTAGTGGATTTAGTGAGCTTGGTGTCCAACAGTGACCAGAGACTTGACCAAAATGTGTTGAGGAACCTGTTGTCCTGATCGAAGATGATGGTTTGTGGTATCCCAAAATGGACTGACACTTGTAACATAGTTACCAACTTAATGAGAACTATGACCTCAAAATGAGAACTCTGGCCCAAAAAACCCATATTGTTCCAAAAAAAACATGAAAATCAACTCTGGCCCAAAAAACCCATATTGTTCCAAAAAAAACATGAAAATCAACCCCCAAATCAAAAAGTGGTGCTACCGGTAGCACCATTTTTTCAAACGAGGTCAAAATTACAACATTTTTCAAACATGGCATTCAAAACTCATATAATAGCTCATAAAACCTTCAAATCGACACCTAAATAAAAAAATGATGTTACATTTTTTTTTTTCTTTTTTTTCAAAACGTTAAATTTATAGATATTTTGAAATCGTATTTTTAGCAGTCGGTACCATTAAAACCAAAACCTCAAAATCAACCATCAAATTGAAATGTACTACCATCGGTAGCACCCATTTTAAATTTGGGGTATTAAAATGACATTTTTTAAAATTCGTAATCAAAATCATCGCTACTGCAAACAAAATCATCAAATCAACCCTTAAATGCTTACTTTTTAAATCTTAGTTTATCACTCCAAACACAACATAATACATAATACCATGAAAACAATACATTTAAAAATATATAATCAAAACCCAAATTTGGAAAAGAAAAACATTAAAAAAAAGTAGATAAAAACAAAAACAAAAAAAACAAAAAAATTTAAAATTTTCCCGAGAAAACAATAATTTTTAAAATATATATATTTGTTTTTGAAAAAAATTTAGTAAAAAATCCATTAAAACCTAAAAAAATATGAAAAAAAAACTAAAATCATGTCAAAATTCAAAAAAATATAAAATAAAAAAATATTAACAAAACATTAAGATTCAGAAAATTTAATTGCAAATTAAAAAAATACCAATATATATATATATATATATATATATATATATATAACAATA
>ML827934.1:0-60595 GCA_009831015.1 Picea engelmannii
TTAATGTCTAAGTCTGTCATGGATGAACTGGGTCTGGAAATCACCAAGGCATATCATGATCTATATTCCTTTGACTTAAGAAAGGTGAAATGCCTTGGGGTGATTAAATATTTGGTTGTTACTCTCTTTCAACTACCCATGAAGAGTATAGTCATGGATATTGTAGTTGCAGATGTTCCCCCCAAGTTTGGGATGTTATTGTCCAGATCATGGATTAAAATATTGGGAGTGACATTGCAAATAGATCTCTCATATTCCACAATACTGGTCTTTGGGGGTGAACACAGAAGGTTGTATAGAGAAGAACAATTGGCTTATATTATTAGTGATGAAGGTAATCCTGAAAAACATCCTATTTATGTTGTTGACACTGATTTGGGATCTATCATTCTGAAGCTTACTGATCTTCCTCAATCACCACTGGAAATTAGAAAGAAATTGCCAACAACATGTGAAATAGTCAAACAAGGTGCTCAAACTTGGAAAATGTATTTTGATAGGGCATCTTCTAAAGATAGTGTTGGTCTTGGAGTTGTTTTCATTTCTCCCTCTCAAGAAATCATAAATTCGTCTTTCAAATTGGAATTTGAAACCACAAACAACATTTCATAATATGAGGCCCTAGTTTTGGGGCTAAGGGTTGCTAAAGATATGAAAATTGAAGAATTATCAGTTTTTGGAGATGCATAGTTGATTGTGCATCAAGTCAGAAATAGATATCAAGCAAAGCATCCAAGACTAAGGACTTACATGAATGCGGTATGGGATCTTATTAACAATTTATTCCTAGCTTTCAACATATCCTTTGTTCCCAGAGAAGATAATGCATTGGTTGATTCCCTATATGTTTCTTCTAGTAACTTTAAAATCCCACTACCTCCTAAACTCAAGTATGATGTTGAGGTAAATTATAGGCCTTCTATACCTGAGAATTTCAAACATTGGAAGGTTTTTGAAGATGATCTTGAAATAAATATATTTCTGGAAACAGTAGAGGAATTTTCCACTCTTCACATTGATCAAGACCCAGATGATGACAAAATTCCTCATGCTGATAAATTCCTTAACAAGATTGCAGACCACAAGATTCTCCAGCTTCCTAGAAATCATATTCCCAAGGGATTAGTTCCCTTGGAGATATTATTTGATAGTAATGATGTGGTTGTGAAAGTGAGAGGTTTAAATGAAGATGTTGATCTGATAGAGTGCAATCTAGGTATTTATGAGGATCCCAAGTATGTTAAACTATCTATTAATCTATCAGAAAAACAAAGGGATGAGTATATCAAAAGGTTAAAGGAATTTGTTGATGTATTTTCTTGGAAGTATGAGTATTTGAAAACCTATGGTACAAGAATTATTGAGCATAAAATACCCTTGAAGGATGATACCAAACAATTTAGAAAGAAACTAAGGTAGATCAATCCTATGTTGCTTCCCATTATGGAGAAGGAGGTCAAAAATTTTCTTGATGCTCAAATCATTATACCTTTGAGGTATTCTGAGTGGATAGATAATATATTCCTTGTTTGGAAAACGAATGGTGAAATTAGACTTTTTGTTGATTTCAGAAATTTAAACAGGTGTTCCAGGAAAGATAATTACCCCTTGCCTAATATGGAGCATATTTTGCAAAGGGTGACAGGCTCAGCAAATATGTCCATGATTGATGGCTTTTCAGGCTACAATCAGATTTTTGTTTTACCTAAAGATAGGGAGAAGACAACATTCTCCACTACTTGGGATACATTTATTTATGCCAAGATACCCTTTGGTCTCATGAATGCAGGGGAAAATTTCCAGCGTGAAATGGATATTTCTTTTATTAGAGAAGAGGATAAGTTTGTGGTGATCTACTTGGATGATATCATAGTATTTTCAAAATTTGATCAAGAGAATTATTGGCAATTGGATAAGGTGGTCCTAAAATGCAGAAAATATGGGTTGTCACTTAATCCCAAGAAGTCCCTTTTTTCTATGAAGGAAGGTAAGTTGTTGGGACATATTATCTCAGCTGAAGAGGTAAAAATTGACCCAAGTAGAGTCGAGGCTATTAATACTATGTCTCTCCCTAGGTCCAAGAAATAAATTCATTCATTCCTGGGTAAGATAAACTTATTGAGAAGATTCATATCAAATTTTGTTGAATTGGTCAAATTTATCACATCCATGTTGTGAAAGGGGAATGAGGTAAAATGGACACTTGAAGCTAGGAATTCTTTTGAGAAAATTAAGCAAGCACTGGTTGAGGCACCTATTCTAATTAGTCCCGATTATTCAAAATAATTTAAGATATTTTATTTTTCCTCAAATGATACACTAGTTGTTGTCCTCCTTCAAAAAACCTCGGATGGAATGGAGCAGCCTATTTCTTTTTTCAGTAGAGATTTAAGAGATGTTGAAGTCAGATATGATATCATGGAGAAGAAATCTCATGCTTTAGTCAAAGCCCTCAAATCTTTCATAGTATATGTTTTGCATTCCAAAATTATTGCTTATGTCCCTTCAAGCTCTGTAAAAGAAATTTTGATTCAGCCTGACATAGATAGAAAAAGGAGTAAGTGGATTGCTAAATTTCTAAAGTTTGATCTTGATATGAAACCTACCAAGCTAGTGAAAGGACAAGGTTTAGCTAGATTATTAGCCGAATCAAATTGTAAGGCACTTGGGGTTAATTTCATGAATGCTAATTCTGAAAATCAGCAAACTGGTATTACTAGCAGCAGCTCACATATCATCCCAAATTTGATAGCCTCCTATTGGACTTGAGAAGACTAAGGTGAGGGATTAAAATAAGGTATTGCATTGTTGATCATGTTCTCTATTGGAAAGATATTGTAGGGGTTATTTTAAGATGCTTGGATCCTGAAGAGGCAAAACAAACCATGACTGATTTTCATGATAGCCTATGTGGAGGTCATCATTTTTGGAGGACTACAACATACAAAATACTTAGATTTGGGTACTTATGGCCTAGATTATTAACTGATGTGTGTGCAAATATCAAAACCTGTGATAAATGTCAGAAATTCGCAGGCAAGCAACAACTAAAATATTTTCCTCTGAAGCCCATAGTGGTATCTGGTCCTTTCCAGCAGTGGGGATTAGACTTCATTGGATAAATCCATCCAGCTTCAAGTGGTCAGCATCGTTGGATTCTAACTGCTACTGATTATTTCACTAAGTGGATATAATCCATTCCCATAAGAAATGCAACACATAAAGTAGTCATTGGCTTCCTATAAGACATTTTGTCAAGGTTTGGTTGTCCTAACAAATTTGTCACTAATAATGTTGCAGCTTTTAAGGCTGAGCCTCTGGTGAAGTTTCGTGAAAATTTTGGGATTCAACTTATTCACTCTACCCCATACTACCCTCAAGGTAATGGCTTAGCAGAATACTCCAACAAAATCCTAGTAAATATCATCAGAAAGTTGTTGGAGGATAACAAAAATTCATTGGATTCAAAGCTAAAGTTTGTTCTATGGGCAGATAGATTAACTACCAAGAGATCAATTGGCACTACTCCATTTCAGCTGGTCTATGGAACTGAAGTTGTTTTTCCTACTCAACTAGCCTTACCTATGGAAAACTTTCTTCAACACCAACAAGGAGAACCATATGACATGATCAGGAGGATGCATCATCTAGTGGAAGTACATCAAACCAGGGAGTATCTCTTTGATAAAGCACAAATCCATCAGCATAAAATTAAAGAAGCTTTTGAAAAAGAAGGTGAAGAAAGAAGATTTCCAGCTAGGAGACCTGGTACTCAAATGGGATGCACAAAGGAAAGATAAGGGTAAACATGGTAAATTTGAAGCCTTGCGGATTGGTCCTTTCAATATTTCTGAAGTTTTTCAAAATAACACTTTTAAAATGCAGAGCTTGGAAGATACTGAATTTTTTGGTGGCCCAATCAATGGGCATTTTCTGAAGAAATAATTTTCCTAAATCCATGAGTGGATTCCTTTCATTGTAAATATCATTCTTTAGTTAGTTTTATTTTCTTTCAATAATGACTCCTATCCCATTGATAAGGCACTGGAACTGCATTTTCTTGGCAGCTCATAGGGAGCATGCCATCCCCTATGGAGCCAGATATTAACACATAGAATTGGAGGGGTCAAAAAATCATTTTAGTTTTTTTTTTAGACATAGGGTTACATGGTGTTTTGAACCTTTCCCACCATTCAAACTCACCTCCATGGTGTTTTGAACCTTTCCCACCATTCCTAGCTTCCTTTTTACCTCATCCATATTTCCCACTGCTAAGAATTCACCTGTTCCACTAAAATTTCCCCCTACATTGCAAACTAGGCGTTGCAAACAGGGCATTGTGAACCCTCTGTTCCAGAACTGTTGAAACCCTCATCTTCTTCATCCTTAAAATTTCATCCTTAAAAGAGTGAAATTTTACCCCTACCATACTTTAAATGTACGGTTTATGATCTATTGAAGCAGGCTTAAAGTTGCACTCATTATTAATGCTACTAACCAATTTTTATGTTGATTAAAGACCTCTTTTAGCAAAGATTTATATGTTTTCTCCCTTTTATTATAACTCTCAGTTGATTTTCCTTATTCCTCATGTTTGAATAATGCCCTATCTCATTCCTAAATGTGTATAGAGTAATTTGTATTAAGCTCTGTACAAGTTCAGCCTATTGAAAACAATTATGTCATCAAAACCCTAAATTCTTTTATTCTTTGTTTTCACACACTTAGTTGTCATAAACAATTTGCAGAAAAGTATTTTTCCAGCAGCAGTATGGATAGTCAACAGCACAATAAGACTCACAAGGGAGGGGAGATTGTAAGGACAGAGCCTTATGATATGCAGCTCCTTAATATGAACCTTTGTTTAGGGAAGCCTTTCAAAGGGTAGGCTGCATTAATTTATGTCAAATGATGCAGAGGGGACATCCAGAGGTATCCAGAGAGTTTTCACTCAACTTTAATGGGATGAAAACCAAAGTGGGGATGTTAGAATTTGATGTTTTAGAGAATTCCATCTCTGTTGCAACAAAGATACCCAACAGTGGAGAAAAGTGGTTCAAGGCTATGTCATTAAATGCTTCCTTCTCCAAGGAATTCCTCAAGCCAGAGTATTAGGAAGACAACTTGTCCAAAGGAGTACCCAAAATTCACATGCTTGAAGGTTTTGATAAGGTTTTGAAGGTAATCCAGAGGTATTTCACCTGTGAGGGGAGGTTTAACATGGTATATCAATACCACATCAGATTGTTGTTGCACTTCACAGGGAAAGAAGCCATGAACCTCCCATTTTATCTTGTTAGAAGCATTGGTAAGATATCTGATAGAGTTCAAGCCAAGTCAAAGAAAGTAGGCACTAGTGTCTTTCATTCTGGCCTTATTAAGATGTTAGTAATGAAGGAGTTGATAAATTCAAACATTGATTGGGAAACATTATTGTTGTCCCTTGACCAATTTTTGAGGATCCTTGGTCATGTTTGACCTATTTTTGGGACTTTGATATGTTGTCGAAGGCAGAGCGCAAGACGAAGCGGAGATCACAGGATCTTGGCCCCCTTTTAGGGATTTTTTGGATTTGGGATTATGTAACGGGTATAGGGATGTCGGCCCATGGGTTTACCCATGTTTAGGCCCAATTTTGTAATGTATAAATAGATGCTAGGCGATGTAGTGAGTATGAATGGCTAAGTCTGAATGACAAGTCAGTCGTAAGTGGTGTTGAGTGCAATTAACAGTTGTAAGTGATTTTTGTATGTTTTCAAGGTTGAGTGCAAGTGGTTGTAAGGGACTGTATGTAGGCTTTGTGTTGTAACCTAGCTTGGGGAAGGAGGATCTAGCGAAGAGTGCACAGATCTCCTATCCTCTGTGAAGTTGATTTGAAGGCTCTGTGCATGTAAGAAGATTGAAGAAAGCTAATAAAGAAGACAAAGAGTTTGTGGATGTAGCCCCAAGGTGGGGGTGAACCACGTAAATCATGTGTTGTGAATGATTTTTGCGATGCGTTGATGTCTTTATGTATTTATGTATTTACTGGCTTAGTTCTTTGATATAGATGAATGATAGGTAGATATGTTGTTGCTTTGTGATTAATAGTGAGAGTAAATGTTGGATCTGACCTCTGTGAATTTTCTTAGTGCTTGAATCTGCTAGATATGATATGTTTCATCATGTTAAGTGATGCTAGATGCTAGATATGGTTGAATATTGTGATTCTCTATAATTAGGGTTTTACCTGCGAAGTAGATATTGGTTAAGCATTGATGTACTATATTACTAACTGTTTTTTCAAGGTGTTACAATCACAAATTTGTGTCCCAGCTAAGGTTGCAGACACTAGAGTCCTGCAACCACACCTTCCTCTACCTCGAGTGAGACTTCATATTCTCCATAGGTGTTTCCGAAAGGGTCGGTAGTTAGGGTTTTTTTGGTGCGTTGTTGTAGCGTTGAACCCTGTGTTTGCCCCTGTGCCAACAAATGGTTCAGTTGTCGGGACTGAAACTGTGATTGCTAGGAACTGAGAAAGAAGAAGCTTTGTGCGAAGATCTAGACTGAAACTGTGATTGTTGGGAACAGAGAAAGAAGACGCTTTATGTGAAGATCTAAACTGAAACTGTGATTGTTAGGAACTAAGGAAAGAGAAGCTTTGTGCGAAGATCTGACCTGAAATTGTGAAAGCTTTGTGCATAGATTTGTCACCCTAGTGTGTAGTATTCTACTCAATCTATGAAGCTTTGTGCTAAGAAAAGAAGCTCAATCTGAAGAAAAGAGGTAAGATCTGAACGCTTTGTGCTCTGATAAAGGTAATAATAGTGAAAAATTTTAGATCTGGAAGCTTTGTACTCTACTGAAAGCAAGATTAGTGGAAATTTTTGTTTCAAAAGTATGGATCTAGGTATATTTTATAAGTTTTGTCCTAGCCTGAAAAATAGGGCACAGCTAGAAGAAAATAGGTTTGATATGAGTAGATCTTATAGAAATAATGAAAGATATGTTATACCTATGCATAGAAATAATGTTTGGACTAACAAGTGGGTGCAAGATCCTAGAAATAATTTTTTGCAGGTTAGCTACTATGATTCTAGTGCGCAGTACAAGAAAGGTTGGGGATCATTTAAAAGAAAGAGAGGATTAACTCTTTGTTACAGTTGCAGAAGACTAGGACATCTTGCTAAGGAATGCCCTGGTAGAAGACCTAGTTGTCTTTGTTGTAAAGTTATGGATCATGAAGTTCTGGATTGCCCTATAATGATTACTAAGGTTGAAAGAATGAATATGAGCCAAGAAGACCCTGAGAAAGGTCAAGACACTAAGACCATAGCAGAACCCCAGAACGAATCAGAGATTGTATTGTTGCAAATGAAGAAACCCTGAATGACCACCGAGATATCAACTTATCATAGATATTCAAAGAAAAATAATACATAGAATCAAGAATAGGAGACTTCAACATAGACTGTGTTCTGGATGGATAAACACAGGTGAATATTATGACAGAAAGAACTTGGGAAACCTTAGGAAAGTCTATTATGATTCCTTCATTGGGGGGAATGGGATTATGTAGAGGAAAGATGATAAACGTATGTGGAAATCTCACCCAGATGTCTATGAGGGCTCATGGAACTTCGACAGAGGAAGAATTTGAAGTTGTTAAATTTATTGAGAACAGTGCCCCATTTGCTATATTACTGGGAAAACCTTGGGTTGAGAGGGATCATGCCAGAAGGAAAAAAGACGACATCCTAGAGAAGAATAAATAGGAATTAAAATATTTCATGACCAGGAAGATCGCACACTTGATTTCAGAACAGGAGAACAGATCGACGCTATTTAAAACCAGAGACTTGGATGTCGATATTGGAAGAACCTACCCAAGAAGAAGTATTTCCATTGAATCCTAGGAAAGAATCTCAACAGCGCGAAGTTACTATGCCAAGAGGAGATAAGAATTGGAATGGAAAGAGGAATATTGAGACGAAGCTCACTGGAAAGCAGGATATAAAAGTAAGCAAGAAGAGATCAAAGATCAAAAAGTTACAAAAGGTTCCAGAGGGAACTTCACAGAAGGAATATTTACAAAACTGAAACTTCGTCAGGATATCATAACAGCGTCACATGGCACTTCGCCATGGTGAAGCAATATAGTCGTTGGGAACAGTATAATTGTTAGACCGATACCCTGAATGATTAGAAGGGCATTTATGGTCAGAAGGCTCGCCACTAGACCGTTGAGACTGCATCGTAATGGACAGAGTTGAATTAATGAAGGCTTCTCACCCGTTGGAGAGATTTGCTGCCTAAGTTATCTACTTATTATGTCGAACCTTGCATCGAGAACACTTTTTCCAACCGGGATTATCTAAGCTCACCGATTTGTTGATTTTGCGCAGTGATCATCGACCTATTTCTATCCATCCTGTTGTATTGAGTAGTTATTCTTCAAACCCGATATAGGCAACCACGAGCGTGTATGTCCGAAGAACTTAGAGTAGTCGAAGAGTCTATGAAGGAGGTACTCATCGACCTCATGACTAAAAGAGTTATGTTTGAAAGATTAATTTCTGAGGGCATACAAGCGTCGTCGACGAGAGGAGTGCAAGCCTCTCCGTCGACTGCTTGCAAATCCAGACCATCCCGACCAACAGCGGAAAAGAGAACCAAGAACAGAGACGACCTAGAAAATGCAAAGCTAATACCGACCATATTACTTGACTACATCCCACCTCTAGCCAGTGCAGTGAGTCATGATAGTGTACTGAGATATTTTGAGTACACCATGGTCACTGCGTACCTCCCAAAGGGGATACACGCAGTTCGAGCGCAACAAGACAAGATCACAGCGTTGAAGTTCAACAACTTCAACTTAGGGGACCACAAGAACCATAGTATGCTTGCCCCATATAAATACTTGACTAGGATGAAGGGGAAGAACTCAAAAATAATCCCCCATCCATGGATGATGAACCTCACGTAGTCCACCCTATTGAACGTAATGAAAATCCCACACTTTGGAAGGCACCAGGAAGTTAACGCCTATGAAAAGATCCTACTTTCATGTTACCATGGCGGCTACTTATGGCTAGACCTCTGTATCACAGTCGATCTGACATTGATCCATAGGATCACCGGATTAAGTATGCAAGGACATGACCCAAACTATTTCTATCCAGGGAAAGCCTCAGATCACGTGTTAGCATAGAAGATGAAGGATACATATGGCGATGTTGAGAAGGGAACACAAGGATACAAGGTATCCTCCATCCGGAATGGTGTAATGCACCTAGCATGTTAGTTAATTGCAAGAGATCTAGTATGAAATAACAGACACACGCAGGTCACAGGCTTTGTCGTTGACCTCGCGGAGAAATGCATGGAAGGCGTACAGATGAACTGGGTGAAGTACCTAGTTAATCAGCTAGAACTAGACTATCATGAAGCATGGGATCAGGGCTATGAGTTCCACTTTAGCTAGCTCCTGATCCTCATCATGTTTGTTGCTTGGGAGATGTCGAAAGGTGCAACCTTCCTAGACAGTGAGAATTCGAGCCGCTTGCTGCGAAGTTCACCTCGCTCTGGTACTCGAGCGATATGGAGAAACAGTGGCATTCGAACGTTGTATTTCACACATACTACCTTCAGTTGAAGAGGGATATCGAAGTTGAACCTCGCATGACGTCGAACACCCTACAGTGCTTCCAACCCCTCATGAAGTTCAGTGTAGATCGACACTTCATTTATATTACTGCGCGAGCAGACGAACATAAGGAGGAGCTTCAGTCATACTACAAGCTAACCAAAGAGGACCTCGAGGAGATAAATAAGAAATGGTCATCCGACTTCCATATCCCCATTGACCCTGCATAGATGTTTGATCCTGAACTTGACAGCCTAGAGGATGCTCACATAGAACATGACACACTCGGAACCAGCAGAAGGAAGAAAACCGAAGAATTCCAAGACTTAAGAAGCGCCTCAGAAAATACTACTTCAACATCACCTGGCCAAGGGGGTGATGACGAGGTAGAAGAGATCAATGGAAAAGAAGATGAGCAGAAGCAAGGTGAAGTAACACCGCCTAGAGATGAGGCAGACCCTTTGAAGAAGAGGAATATTTCTCCCCTGAAACCCTCTTCCGAAAGAAATCCAGAGCCACCGTGACTAAGATGAAGATTGTGCTCATTGTCAATGATTTTGACTTCATCATCGCAGTTGTAAATGATGTTTCGCAGGAAATATTACAGAAACAAAAATCCAAGCAGGAGAAGATGTATGATAGAATCAAGTTCAAACTCTAAGGGGTACATAACACTCTTCAGTCTAGTCGCGTAGTGTCCACTACACCCCTGCCATCAGGAGAACCAAAATTGGGAGATGAGTCAACCCAACTTCGCCGACTAGTTAATGTGACTAAAGATCGCCTTCGTCGTGCACAAGAAGAAACAGAACAAGCCACCCAGGCCTTGAAAAAAGTGTAAGAAGTACTCGTAGAACAATACCTACTTGCAGAGCAGGAGAAGGTTTCTCTCCAAATGAATTTTGAAAAGGAGAAATGACAGATTCAGCAAGAAAAGGAACAGTTACTCGCAGAGCAACTTGAAGTCAAAGAAGAAATCAATAGAGAACTTCACTCTGTGACGGGATTAGAGACAAGGTCAAAATACTGAGTCAAGCATCAAGTAGAGCATCTCGTGGAAGTTATCCAGCAGCTACAGCAAATAATAATAAACTTAGAGCTTTGCGCATGCCCGACACTCTGTAGGATGTGAGAGATCAAAGAGATGCAACTGCTCAAGGCACGGTTGAGAGAATAAAGGCCCTTGCCTTGGAATGTAAACAACTGAGTGATCATAGTGCCCAGACATATGAGTGACTCACTAAGAACCCCAAACTAAAGGCACTGGAGTCATAGCTCCAAGAGGAGAAGTATCAAGCAGAAATAATGCAGGCGCAGTTGAAGCCCCTATCAGTTGTTGAAAGGATGAAGTGATCCCAAGAAAAACACAGTGCTCAACAGTAGGTCCATGCCATTCAGATAAGAGTCATGGAAGTAACTCATAGGCTCCAACCTATACAAGATGAGTCTTTCCAGCTATTTATAGAGATCGAAGGCCAAGGAGCAGAACTAGAGCAATTTGTCAGTGTAGATGAACAATGCTTAGAGGGGCCTGTCAACGAAGTTGTTATCCAAGAGTTCGTTGAGTAGAAGGTCGTCACATAGCAACAAGTCCAAGCAGCTGGAGCTAAGATCAAGGATTTTGAAGCAGAATTATCCAGATTAGAGTGACTCGGGTTGAGTCACAGGTGATTGTTGGGGGCTTGTTGGCCCTTGACCAAGTTTTGAGGATCCTTGGTCATGTTTCACCTATTTTTGGGACTTCGACAGGCTGTCGAAAGTGGAGCGCAAGATGAAGCAGAGATCGCAGGATCTCGACCCCCTTTTAGGTATTTTTGGGATTTGGGATTATGTAACAAGTATGGGGATGTCGGCCCATGGGTTTACCCATTTTTAGGCCCAATTTTGTAATGTATAAATAGATGTTAGGTGATGTAGTGAGTATGAATGGTTAAGTGAGAATGACAAGTCATTCATAAGTGGTGTTGAGTGCAAGTAACAGTTTTAAGTGCTTTGTGTATGTTTGCAAGACTAAGTGCAAGTGGCTATAAGGGACTGTATGTAGGCTTTGTGTTGTAACCTATCTTGGGGAAGGAGGATCTAGCGAAGAGTGAAAACATCTCCTGTCCTCTGCGAAGTTGATCTATAGACTCTGTGCATGTAAGAATATTGAAGAAAGCTAATAAAGAAGACAAAGAGTTGGTGGATGTAACCCTAGGGTGGGGGTGAACCACGTACATCCTATGTTGTGAATGCTTTGTGCGATGCGTTAATATGTTTATGTATTTATGTATTTACTTGCTTAGTGATTTGATATAGATGAATGATAGGTAGATCTGTTGTTTCTTTGTGCTTAATAGTGAGAGTAAATGTTGGATATGACCCATGTGGATGTGCTTAGTGCTTGAATCTTCTACATCTGATCTGTTTCATCATGCTAAGTTCTGCTAGATGTTAGATATGGTTGAATATTGTGATTCTTTGTAATTAGGGTTTTACCTGCGAAGTAGATAATGGTTAAACATTAATGAACTATATTACTAAGTGCTTTGTCAAGGTGTTACAATCACATATATGTGTCCCAGCTAAGGTTGCAGACACTGGAGTCCTGCAACCACCCCTACCTCTACCTCGGGTGAGACTTCATCTGCTTCGCAGGTGTTGATGAAAGGGGCAATAGTTAGGGTTTTGTTGGTGCATTTTTGTAGCGTTGAACCCTGGGTCTACCCCTGTGCCAAAAATTCCTCACTTCATCACAGTTTCAATTAGATGTTTCCCCTACTCCACTGTCCAAGATACAAATTCTTACTCCTGTTGAGAGGATTGTGTATTTAGAAGTTAGCAAGAACAAAAGGGGTACTATGAATGATAAATATGACAGAACCACAAATGAAACAGAAGCAGGAGGTCCTTCACAACCTAAATATAGAGAAGCTTCACCCATGGAAGATCTTATTTATATGGAGGTTCCTTCAAGAAAACCTGTAGGCCTGAGAGGAAAAAAGATTTTTTTTCCTCACCCATTGTTGCAGACAAAGTTAATCCTAGGAGGCCTTTTACTAGAGTAGCAACCAAGCAAAATGTCCCTATGAAAAATGATGCAACACAAACCTCAGCCTAGAAGAAAGGAATATATAAATATTTTGAGCAACCTATTGAAATTATTGATATCACTACTCCCCAGCATGAAAGCAACCCCACCTTCAAGAGGCTCAAGAGGAAACTCAAGGAAGCAAGAGTTGAAGCTGATAAATTGAAGAAGGAAGACTTGGATTTTAGGAAGAAGCTTAAGGGGATGATGGGCATGTACCATGAGACCATTTACAAGGCCAGTTTCTTGGCTAAAATATTCCTTCCACTTCACAGACAAATTAGAAATATCTATAGGCATAACATATCTCGTCAAGCTCAAATCAGGAAATTGAAGGCAGAACTACATCCTTTTAAAGAATAATTGGCCAAGAGAAACCTGGACATGCTAGCCAAGGTTGCTACTAGGAGAAGCTCCATAATTAAAAAATGAAGATATTGAGACTCCATAACCAGCATCAATTTTGGTCAAATTTCCTATTTCATGCATTTTACAACATTTTTTGTGATGGCTATGTTTTGCAAACCATGATTATCAGTTTGGGTGCTTTCCTTTAATCAATATTATCAAGATTATGAAGTTTACAACATTTTTGGATGTCTGATATAGTTCTGGGATGTTAAAGACTTTGGTCAAATGAAACAGGACACTACAGGAAAGTTCGCAACACCTGGCGCTGTGAACTGGCTATTTCAAGACATTTTGCAGCGCAGTGCTGCAAACTCAGTGTTTTGGATATTTTGGGGGAAAATAAAGCTTCCAGATGTCAATATGGATACGTACCAGCTTCCTGAAGGTTAGTTGTGAGCTATAAGGCCACCTTCCCAAATAAAATGCACTCAAATGAAAACAACATCATCCATTAAGAAGATGTTGCAAACATTGCCAACATTATCCTGAAAAGTAGCATTATGTTTCTTTTATGTTGTACACTTGTTGCCACGCTTTCCTTAGGCACATGGATCCTATGAGAAATTTGTAATTCGAATGTTAAAGTTTTCAATGATACTTTAGGCTATAAAAATATCATTGTAAGACTGGGGAGAGGTTCGAATGGGGTGAGAGAGGACTCATATTTTGATATTGTCTATGTAGGAGAAACTATCCCTTATTGTATGGACCATACCTAATACACTTCTGATAATGGAAATTAGTCTTGTTTTTTTATCATCTTTTGCTATCTTAATTTGATTACAGTTTGTTGAATTATTCATCTAGTTGATTGTATCTTTGTTGCAATAAAGGATCTATTGTGATATTGTTTACAAATATATCGGAGTCTTTCTCTTTGTTTTAAGAGGTTGTTACTTTAGAGATTTTTCTTCATATGTGTGTCAGTATTACAAGATGTATATGATATACATATTACACATTTCTTGTCAAGTCTTCCTCCTACTTACTTTATCTCTTAAAAACTTGATCTGAATTTATTCAAGGCCTTATTTGCTAATGTATATTGTATGGAATTATATGTGATTAACATTCTTTTCTAAGTTTTCCATCCATTTTCCACCTTTTATAAACATTTTAAATTTTACATTCTGATGGGTATTGGGCTTGCACTTACAGCAGTCTAAGTGTGACTCTCAGTGCTAACAGTGTCCTCAAAGAATAATCAGTGTTATGAAAATCTGGTCGGTGAAATATGGATGTTACAAATAGGGTGTTTGATGCCCTTAGTAGAAGTATGAAAGTGATTCACTTGGCAGTTGTAAGTACCTGTGAATCGGATATCAAGGAGAGAGTTAAAAGTGCACAAGAGACAAATGCGTTTTTCAAGACTATGAAATCATACCTAGAGCAAGAGCCCACAAGGTTGAAGTATGAGGGTCATCAATTGTTGAATGATGGCCTGCTAACTTACAAAGGTAGGTTGTATATTCCAAATTGTGACAACTTTAAGAGGTTCATAATGGATTAACTACATAAAATACCATATGTTGGTCATCCTGGTTATCATAAAATGATCACAACCACTAAGAAATTGTTTTGTTGGCCCAGACTGAAAAAGGACATAGTTATTACCTATTTAAATGTCTAGAATTTCAAGATGTTAAGGAAGATCACCGACATCCAGCAGGGTTGTTACAGCCCCTACCAATTCCATAATGGAAATGGGAAACCATTTCCATGGACTTCATCATAGGATTGTTGACCAAGAAGAATGACGTTATTATGGTAGTTGTGGACAAGCTGAGCAAGGTTGCTCACTTTATCCACGTAAAGTCAACTTGCAAGGCGATAGATATTGCCAATATTTTCATGAAAGAAATATCTAGAATGCATGGCATGCCTAAGTAAATCATATCAGACATAGATACAAAATTCACTTCAAGTTTTTGGAAATCTTTGTTTGTTGGTTTTGAAACTTAATTTCTATTTAGTACAGCCTATCACCCTCAACCTAATGGGCAGATAGGGAGGGTAAACCAAGTGTTAGAGAACATGTTAAGGATGCATGTGATGCATCATCCCAAGAAGTGAGAAGAATACCTACCACTGGTATAATTTTCTTATAACAATGGCTATCAAGAGTCACTGAAGATGAGCCCTTTTGAGGCTCTCTATGGTAGACAATGCAATATTCCAATCAACTGGAATAAACTAGTAGACAGAATTACACTCGGGACGGATATGCTAAAAGAAATGGAACAACAAGTAGTTCAAATAAAAAAGAATCTGAAAAGAGCTCAGGATAGATAGAAAATATATGCAAACAGAAAGAGGACTCCTAGAGAGTTTAGAGCATGGGGTCATGTGTATCTTTGAGTTAGGCCTAGAAAAATTTCCTTGAGAATGGGAAATTGTGCCAAGATGGCACCTTGGTTTTGTGAACCCTTTGAAATTTTGGATAGAGTGGGACCTATAGCATATAGACTAGCACTTCCTCCCACAATGAAGGCACATAATGTTTTCCATGTTTTGTTACTAAATAAATATGTACATGATTATAATCATATAATTGATTGGTTTGTGATTCAGGTGGAACCATAGGGAGAATTCCTGCCAGAGCCACAATGCATAATAGACAGGAAAGAAATTCCACTCAGGAACAGAACCATTGCACAAGTCAAGGTGTAGTGGAAACACTTTGGTCCATATGAAGCTACATGGGAAATGAAGGATGTCATGAAACAAGCATTACCCATTTTTGTTCACTGTTGTACATAAAGAGCTCAGTGGCAGGTAGAACACCGAGGACAGTGTTCCTTTAAGGGGGGGGGGATTGTAATACCCTTATTTCCACCATCTTGTAAATATAATTGTATCATGATAAAATACTGTGGGAAGATTGATTATGTGTGGATGTTGGAATTGATGAACCTTTTGTTATAGAAGGTAATGTATATATTTATGTTACCAAATAAAATGGAAGTTGTTGCATAATTTTTAAAGGGGTTTCCAAGGTAGATCATGATGCATGAGAGAAATGGTGAGGGGAACCAATAATGATTGAAATGACCCCTACCAAACCAGTACTCTGCTAGATTTAAATTGTTCAGACCTAGAACAGTCCTCTGACCCAAACAATTTAATTACCATTCAAGTTGTTAGTTGGGAAGTCTTCCTCAAGAGTTAATGAGGAGATGGGCAGAGTACCCATCTGGAAATTTTCTAACCTAACCCACGAAATTGGGAATTGGACCCAAAAAATATTAATGAGGAAGGAAAGAAAAGGCAGAAAAATCATGGGTAGAGGAGAGGATGCAAGGGGAATGGGTCTGGTGACCATTTTCTGAAGAGGGAGTGCATGTGCATCTCTCTAGTTCGGAAGAGAACTAAAAAATGAATTTTTTTCTGGGTACAGGAATTGTTGGGAAGCGTTTTCAGTCTAAGTTGATAAACGGGGTTGCAGAGAAGATGGGTGAATGGGGAAGCACTCATTGCAAACCCCTTTGCTTGGTGGAGAGAAAACCAATCTGCCAAGTTCATGTGGGAAGAGGAGAGTGATCTTAATCCTTGGATGTTGTTGAACAGAAGGAAGAATCTCTCTCAGAGCATCATGATCTAGCTAGGGGGTGGCCACTGGTAAATCCATCCAGGAGTTGTCGTGCCTATGGTTGGGTGGAAAAGGGTACCCCTTTCAGCAGTTGCAACACTATCTTCTTTCTAGATAAGTATATTTTTCTAAATATTTACAATGTTAAGTTAAAAAATAATTATAGACTGCATTTTAGAGCAATATGAGTTCAATTCTCTATTAAAAGTTCCTTGTGAATTTAGGTGTAAATGTGAAAATGTTACAACTAATTTTTATGTTGGGAACAAATTCACCTTGTCACGGCTGCCTGTGCCAAATTCTGGGAGTGAATGTTGTGGTTGACTGAGTTTTTACAATTTAATTCATGCATAGGCAATGATGAGTGAACAGTTGAAATCTTTATTAAGCATCGAGAGAGAGAGAGAGAGAGAGAGAGAGAGATCTTTGCATACTATTGTTTCATTTTAGTCTGTCCTCAAATCTTATGCCAGAAAACTTAGAGAATATCAGATCTATGTGGACTTTAGGAAATAATCCCAAATATGGAAAAACATTAAAAGTCATTATAAATGGGTATTAAGGAAAAATAATTAGGAAATAAACATGAAATTCCCTAATTGAATTAAAATACAAAATCTCTCAAAATTATATTTAGGCATTAATAAATATTTATGTTAAATTTGGGTTAAATCCCCTACAAATTTGGGAAGAATCCCCTTAAATGTGTTAGGTTGTAAATGTTGGTAGAAATGCAAAAATTTGCAGTGAAGGTAAATCTTTGTCTTAGGACCAATTTCCTTAAATTTGGTAAGAGTAGTAAAGAACAATAATAAGGAAACAAAATGTACTCGTTTATCCACGAGGAGGGAGAGATTATAATTATATTTTAATTTCAAAAATGGGGAAATTTACTTGGAGTAGAAATTTTATTAAATCACTTTATAAAGACTAGAAAACTACATTTTCCTTTTTTCTTATTTTTCGTGTAAGAGAAAATAATTTCATTTAAATTCTCCACGTAATAAAACCATGCAGGGATATGTAAATATATGTATGTATGTCTATATACATATTATTATTATCATTATTATTAATATTATCATTATTATTCTAAAAATGGAGATTAAAGTTCCTGGAGCGTAAAAGACATGAGACCAAAGAGAATATAATTTATTATTATTCTAATATCAAAACACACCAGGGAATAACCCGTGACTAAATGTTTTAACCATATAGTGGTCTTCTAGACTTCAGGACTTCGGGGCTCCAGGGTGTTTGGGGCGATGGAACTCACAAGCCAAAGTCACAGAAGGCACGAACCCTACCTTTCCTTGTGCAAATATTGCATAAATAATAAATATGATCAATTATATTATATTATATTTAATGTGATTGATTAATGTAATTGACTATAATACACCTTTAATACAATATATATTATATTATAATCCAAAAATAAGTTATTTTATTTAAATCATAATATAATACAAGTGGTATTATAATTCAAAATAATTTATTTTATTTAAATCACAATATAATACAAGTGGGACCCCTTTGGGACTCCGAGATATTTGAGAATGTAGAATGTGTGGAAGAGTCAAATGAGTGGACCCAAATATTTTTTCCTTCATTCCAATAATAAATATTAACTATAATATTGGAGATTGTTTAAACATGGGTGTAGCTTTCAAGAGGTATAATATAATATATTATATTATACTAAAATTCATTAAAATAGTTGCATGTGAATAAGGCCAACTCTTTTCCTTTCCTTTTAAATATTAAATAATGTGGAATGTGTATAAGTGGGGGCCACTTTGGGGCTTCAGGACTCCTGGGATCTGGGAGATTTGAGTATAAAGAATGTGTTGTAGAGCCAAAGGAGTTGACCCAGAGATCTCTTTCTCTCCCATTCCAATATTAAATTTAATATTGGGGATTTTATAAACATGGGTACAATTTCCAAAACAGGCATAACATAATATATTATAAATGAGTTCATTGTGATATTTGTACATGAGAAAGTGCCAACCCTTTTTCCTTTTTAAATTTAATATTTAATGTGTAATCACGTATAAGTGTGGACCCTTCGGGGGACTCCAAGAGTTCGGGACATCGAAACTTCGGGAGTTCGGAGCTTCGGGACTCCGGGATATTTGGGGGTGATAGAGTGTATAAGAAAAAAGGGCCAAACCTACCCTTTCTAGTTCCAATGGTTACATAAATATTGATAAAAACATTAAAAGTAATTAATTATATTTGCATCACTTTATAATATAAGTGGGACCCTCTCTGGAACTCTAGCATTCGAGAGATTTGAGTATATTCATAAAATCATGATGAGGAATTTTCACTGAAGTCCGAAGACTTAAGTGTTTATTGATATTAATAATCCTAAGTGTTCCTTTGATATATTTAATTATATTATAATAGAATTGAATAGAATTATATTATAATATAATTAATAAAATAACAAATTTGTAATATGATTAGATTACAAGTTTATGTGACTGGGTATTGATATAATAATCAACACTAAATTTACCCTGAAATGTGGGATTACCAAGGTGAAAGGAAAGTAATCCTTGGTTTAACTGGACTAGTAATTTAGGTCAAGTAAAAAAAGAATTTACGAGGTAAATAAATTTTAATGAAGATTAATGATCCCTAATAGGGATTAAATAAATGATTAAATGATTAATAAAGAGTGGGATTTTATCATGATAATGATTAATTAAATTAATAGGCTTACAAGAGCTAGACAAGTGTCAACCTCTGGTTGGGCGAGTATTTGCATGCTATGATGATGTGGTGTGCCAAGTGGCAGGGCACCATGTGGATGCCACATGGCAATGAGAGACTTTAGTCGATGAAGGCCTAAAGAACTTTGAAGAACCATAAATTGCAATCCAGAACTCGGATCTAAACAAATTTATAGTCGTTGGAAAATCCTCATCGAATCGAAGGCGATGTAATCCTAGTTATATGGATTCGAGATGATTGAGAAAAGGAAAAAAAATTATAACCCATCCCTCAGAAAGGTACTTACGGGTCGGGCGTGTGACAATTTTCTACAGCCATAAGGCTGATAATATATCTATGCAATACTTATTCATAACAGACTTATCTGTGTGCTAGAGTCTCATGCTTTCATACTTGAGTTATATTAGTAATTGCTAGATTATCTCTTGCATTATTTACTTGACTTTTATCATCTCGTTAGAAGCTTTAGCAATCATTTACTTGTTGATATATATTGTGTTTATTGTTGCAAATACTGACAACAAACTTAACTTGTTTTACCATTGGATTTTTTAGCTTGTATCTCGTCTTTTCTTGTGTCTCGGGTAGGTACAATCATCTTTTGCATGTACTCATTTTCCTTGGAAACTATTAATCAATTTTGAGTCTCTTTCCCAAACTATCATCCACCTAGTATCATGACCTATAGGGGAATCACTTCCATCATTTCACTTTTCGTCCAAATCCCCCTAGGGTCACCCAGGACTCCCCCCTTGTGTTGGATTCTATCTTCATTAAAGTGATGGGAGGGTTTATTTGAGATGATAGTGGGTAATATCTCCCACCGTTATTGTCATCTAGTGGATTGGGTCGTGCTTTTCCCAACCTACAATTTGCACAATAACATTACAAACGCATACAATTCCTTATCATATGTTGTATAGTTAATCATATCTTGAGTGAAAGTCTCAGAATGATAACATATAGGTTTACCTTGTTGCATCAAGACTCCTCCCATGGAATATTTGTTTGCATCGGTTTGAATCTCAAATGGTCGTTGTAGATATGGCAGTGCCAAAACTGGTGCAGTGCTTATCTTTTCTTTCAATGTCTCGAAGGCTTTCTATTGCTTGCCTCCCCATTGAAAGTATTTTTTAACACTTGTTAACGCATGTAGAGGAGTTTCTATGCATGATAAATTAGCAATGAATTTCCTCCAGTATTGTACTGCTCCTAAGAAGCTCATGACTTATGTGGCAGTAGTTGGCTTGGGCCATTTCACAATGACTTCTACTTTTGCGAGAAATATCTTTACCTGACCATTCTCTACAATGTATCCTAAACACACCAGTGAATTTTTTCAAAATTCACATTTAGATAACTTGATATACAACTTCTCCTTCTTCAAGAGTTCAAAGACTTTCTTGACATGTATCATATGATCTTCCCATATTCGACTAAAGATCAATATATCATCTAAGTAGTCGATAACAAATTCATCTATGTAAGGTCTGAACACATCTTTCATTACCCTCATAAATGTTGAAAGTGCATTACATAACCGAAATGGCATAACAAACCATTCAAACAATCCTTTCTTGGTCTTGAAAGCAATTTTCCATATGTCACCTTCTGCAATTTTGATTAGATGGTAACCACTTCTCAAATCCAACTTAGTGAAATACACATCATTCTTTAAGTTATCCAATAAGTCATCAATTCTGGGAAGAGGATAACGGTTCTTTACTGTAATCTTGTTCATTGCTCGGAAATGAATACACATCCTCCATGTGCCATCTTTTTCTAGAACTAATACAATAGGGGAACCACACGGAGAGGAGCTTGGCCTGATAATTCCTTTATCAAGAAACTCCTAAACTTGCTTCTTAATTTCTACATTATCGATCATTGATGACCTATACATTCCAATGTTCGGAAGAGGAAAATCTTGCTACAAATATATTTCATGTTCTACCTCCCTTTTAGGAGGCAACCCTAAAGGTTCCTGAAATAACTCATCATAATTATATATTATTTTTACCAATTCTTGTTTATGTTACATATTCTTCTTTATGTTTCACTATCATGAGAAAATTTTTACTTGCACTCACGAGTCTCTTCATTTTCCCTATGCTCACTAAATAAACATTAGTTTTGATATGATGAGCTCTGAATTTACCTTTATATGATGTCACATTTTTATATGATGAGCTATGATAAGATGTTATTCTCAATAGAAGGATCAGTACTTCACAGCGAGGCGATGTGGAATATCTTTGAGTTGGTCTTAAAGGGGTAAAACCAAGTAAAGAAAAATGGATGGAGAACGGAAGGATGAGGGAACTCTACCCTCACCTAGTTTTTGAGTAATCAAAACTTTTGGTGGTCCAAAAAGATTCCAATGGGGAGGAATGATCCAGGAGGATCCAGGAATGCTCACAAAGGTCTAGGAGGATTTAGAACGTCCAGAGAGGTCCATAATGGTTCATAAATTCTCAAAATTCAGATGTCCCAAATGCTCTAGAAAACACCATCAATGCATGTATCTCAATGATAGCTTTCCAACGATGCAAAAATTGCCTCAAATGGAGTTTGTATGAAAATGTTATGAGTGGTCAAATTTCCAGTCAAATCAGGGAAAATTCAACATAGGAAAAAGGGTGACAAGTGTCACCACTGCAAGGGTGACATGTGGCACATGATGGTACAAGTGATGTGGAACACGATTTTTGGAAACTTCTTGGGTGAGTTGTATCCTCCAGGTGGTCGAATTATTAATCAACATGTGGCATGGATAAGCCAATGAAATCTTGCCACGTGACGACCTTCCATTGGCCTTTATGGTCATGGTTTATTAAAAATTTTGGGAATCCAAGGGGGTCGAACCTGCGACCTCTCAAAGACCTTACCAAACCTCCATTTCCAATGCTCCATACATTTAGTTATTAACCTAATATGGAAATGACTATATTTAATTTTGAATTAAGGTTTGATTGGGAGGAAAAAGGGCTGAGGGCCTAAGCCCTCGACTCCTAGACCTTGGTTTATTGTATATCATATAACCAACATAATCCCATGGAGGTTGTTAATATAACATATGTCTTTTAACCATATGTCAAACGGTTCCAAAATTCATATACCAATATTAATATATGGTTTAAACATACCATAAAATGAGGAGAGGTCTGCGAGTTGGAACCCATGACCTCCTCCCATTTGTTACAACAACTTAATCATTTGCGCCAAGGGTGCGTTTTGTTAGAAATCCCACCAAATAAAAGGTTAATGTGGACCACAAATATTGTAGGACAGTTAAGGGCCTGCGCCCTATTTAATGGGCGTGCAGACCGAGGTTTATACACACATTATTTTATGCAGAGATTTGTCTCGAAGTGTTTGCCCAAGGGTACATAGACTTTGAGATACACTGTAAAGCGTGTTGAGAGATCCCTTAACAAAATTTCAAGAAATTTGTACTCATTTTTCATGATTTTTCGCAAGGAAT
The DNA here is from genome assembly GCA_009831015.1 of Picea engelmannii. Taxonomy (NCBI): domain Eukaryota; kingdom Viridiplantae; phylum Streptophyta; class Pinopsida; order Pinales; family Pinaceae; genus Picea; species Picea engelmannii. The sequence continues at coordinate 22,928 of ML827934.1, forward strand.
CCAATGGTGCACTCTATTTCTGCATTTTAGCAACATGTAAAAAGGTCATTGTAAAACAAAAGTATTTGAGCATTAATAAATAGGTCTTTATTGGAAGCGAACCCGGAGACGTAGCCCAAATTGGGTGAACTCCTTTATCAAACTTGTGTATGTGATTGTCATTAATGTTGTTCTATTGTTCTCAATTATTTGCAAGCCATTTTATCATTAAAGTGGATTTGGTTAGATAAATACTTCACATGTAATTTGCATACAGTCAAGCAATCATTTTATTTCAAATATCAAGTAGGTGTCATCTGGATCAGACAAGAGGTGACCAACATGGCACCAACCACGTGACCGACACGTGCCACACCCTCCCGCCACCACCATGCATTTCAAACTGACTTGCACTAGCCAAGGCACCATTAATCTCAGTTTTCCTCGCCTAGGCTATCTGTCGACGACTTAGAGCCATGAACCAGAATTTACTCAGCTCGTGCACGCTTTCCTCTATCAACATTTTTGGCACCATGAACTCGACCAGGTGCATTCACAGTTGTAGTTATCCTTGATTGAGTCCTCTTTCAAATTGCACTCCTCCCAGCTGATCCTAGGCTACCTTTGCTTCCTCTTGGTGATTGCAAGCCCTCATAGCGTCACAGACATGTCGAGACAAAGGGGGAAATACAAGCGCGACTCGGCTTGGCAGCCCAGCTGACTGTGCAGGGATCTCCGGCCCCTGCCTACACCATCTCCCATCTCTTCACCATCACATTCCTCGCCATCATCTACTTCACAGTCTAATAAAATCCTTATCAGTCTCCCACCCCTCTCCTCACCTTTCGCAAGCCATCTTAAGTGGTTCGATCTCTCAGGAAATTCTCTGGGTTTCAACCCAGGGCCACTATCAGATTTGGCATCCACCTCACAGCCAATTCCTATCATTCCACCCAACTTTCCAAAAAACACACCAACCCATTCACCCCCAACCCAACCACACCTTGGACCACAACCATCTAGCCATGGACCACAGCCAGAGCCTCACTCCTTTGTAGAATAAATACTAGGCTCACAATTGTAGAACAACCTTGCAATTCTGCAAGGCCTGGTCTTTGAATTACACCAGGGCCTAGACAACCTGTGATTCTGGATGGATATCCTGGATGGGAAGGAAACACTGCTCCTGTAAATTATCTCATAATTGCAGGGAGCATGCCACTCAACAGATGGAGACGAAGAAGCCACAGGGGTTGAGCTGTTGATTCTTGCGACAACTATGCATGGGACTACGACGGAGGAAGGGACACTGGTCGAGGAGGAAGCAACACCAGCCATGGACCCAATGAAAAATGCCACCTCCCTGGACGTGTGGCCACGCTACAAGCCCACCACATAATTTTCACAGGTGTCTTTATGCATGGTTAGCAGGGTGTCCAACTTTTATTTTGCTTCATAGGGACTATAGTCATATTTTGTTTGTTTCTTTTATGTCAGGGTTAGTCCACAGGTCGATTTGGTCTCCCACAAGGGACTGGAATTTTTATATTTAGTCATTGTAATCTCTATGAATGGTATCTTAAGACTCCAGGTTTTTCTATGACCGGATGGATGAATTGGTTTCCCCTTGGGGCAGTTCATTTTCTACAGTCAGGAACAAATGATGATACTGTAATTTATGTTTTTTGAAGGATTTTTATACAATCTAATTTACAAAAAAAAAAAAATTGTTGATCTTACAAAAGAAATAGTTGCCCCTAATTTATTAATGGATACCCAACTTATGTTTAAAAAACAACTATTGGAACAACTAGAAGTATTAAAAGTTGCATGGGAAAGTGAGTTTAGTGACTCGGTTGAATTCTCTGAAGATGATGTAGAAATGTGACTTATTTGATACATAAATAAGAATGATGATATCAAGGGCACGTTGCACCAATTGAGTATTAATGTAAGAGAAATGGAGAATGAATCGTTTGAAATAAAAACCAAGCATGAAATAACCAAGTACTAACTAAGGAGTTTTTCATCCTTTCAGTCCATTTTTCTAACTCTTCGCAGGTAATGTTTTTTCTTATTGGCATATGGGTTAGGGATTTTTTCTCCTTGGATATTTCATATTCAGTGATGTTTATACATATTTCTTACGGTAAATCCCACTCACTTGTGACACTAAACCTTCTAAGTTGTTTTAAAGTGTCATCTTGCTTTTGGTAGAGCCTTCCTCTTCATGGGTGCCTTAGTTAGTTCCCTGCTAGCCATTTCAATGTCCATGCTGTAGTTTCTTGATAGGCTAGGGAGGCCTGTTTAGTCCCACCATGACTTTGTTTTGAAGCTCCATAAATCATTCTTGTAGTTATTATGTTTAATACCTCACGGGGCTCCTAAAAATAATTTGTGTTAAGTTGTAACTACATTTCATCTATACCACTTGCACTTTTGAGCCTAATATTAGCTTCAACTTGCTCTCAATTATCCTCTTTCTTATGCATTCTCGTCAGTTGCTCACCTGACAATATTTTCCTTTATGACTTGATACTTGTATCACTAGAGGAATAATTCCCTCGAGTGTCCATATCCTGCATCCATTTCCTTGTATTGAGCATAGGTATGTTCCTTGCACGTGGACCTAGTTTTCTTGTTCACACCACTTGTTTCCTCCATTGTACTATAGCATTATTTTATTCTTTTTCAATCTTTCAAATATGAAAAAGACAAAAAAAATCAAATAACAAAAAAAGAGGATGGGAAAGAGTCTTATCTTCAGTATTTTGGCAGCAATCGAGTTTCCCTTGAACAAAGAACAAATTTTTGAGCCCACATCTCAATAATTTGGGTTTTAGTATGTATTTAGGAAACTAAACCAGTTACGTAGAGTTTTTACTCCTCTGATTGGTTATTCTTCCAACCACGATGGAGAGTGTGTAGATGTCTCTTGTGTCCCAAACTTATGTCATTGTTCATCTTTGAGTCAGTGTTTCCTAAGTCATTTTATTGTGTCATCATTTTGTTCAAGGGAAGTTTCAACCTGTGTTGGCCACCCCTCATAATTATTGACTTTGAACTCATGCTAGTATGGAAGGTCCTCATTGAATTCTTGTTGGAGGGTCAACTCTTATCGAATATGACACATTTCTCTACGATTTTGACCCAGATTTGCACCTGCAAGTTTTAAACCTGTGAAGTAAATCAATGCATATCGATTCTTAAGAAAAAAAAAACTAATCAATGACTCATACACATAGTACACATAGATTTATACTGGAAACCCTCAATCGGGGAAAACCTTTTAACTCTTCATTATATTAATTTCACCATTCACCATACAATATATACAATGTTTTTAGGTATTCCATAGATACCAAAAACCTAATCCATTAATCCCTTCATTATATTCTTTGCATGTGTGTGTAGGCACGTTAGACGCAGTTGTTGAATCTGACGTGCCCACACACACACATGCAAAGAATATAACATATACCCAACATCAACCTGGCCCTATTTACATCATTGATAGGTGAACTTGCGCTTAGCAGATCACACTTCATCATTGGTCATTGACTGAGCGATTTCCCTTATGTTTAAAAACAAGAACATTATTCACACTGTTAAATCCTAGGTCTGCACCTCTTCCTTATACTCCTCGAACAACCCATCCATCTGTCAACATAATTTCTTGCTTAGTTTCTTTTCAATGGTGTGTTGAGTCAGTTTGATTTGTTCTCATATTCCTTTTGTTTTTCATCATTTTCTTTCTCTTTGAAAGGTTAATTCATGTTTTGGTTTGAGATGAATAACACACATCATCATGATTTTTTCACTAGTGGGTTGCTAGCAGGTTAACCTAATTCCTTGATGAAAAAAGAAACAGATTGCAAGAATGTGCCTGTTCTTTCAAACAATAGAAACCGCGTTGTTTTGTTGGTTTTAACGTTCAAAAATTTTAAAAAATAAATAAATCAAGTTGTGTTGGCACTTCGCATGCGTGTGCATGTTCCTGAGCACTCGAGTTCACAAGGGTTAACACCAATTGACCATCATTGCAGAATTCATGCCAAAGTAATGTAGGTTTTCACCTTTAATTCTTATCACCACGAGATCATGGGTAATTATCACTATAGGTGGTAAAGTAAAGAAAATTAACACATACATTTGACCCAACAAACTAGAAATAATAAATTTTCACCCAAAAAGGGGGTTAACCGATCCATAAGGGCCAAGTCAATTACCGCAGAAAAGGAAGAAATCCCTCGAAGACAACTAAGATCAAATACAACAAAGAAAATATATAAGGAGGGTATCAAGGTTTGTATCAGACAACAAGAGGAACAAGTTACTCCACCAGACCCATTTTCACCTGAACATTCAAAAGACAAGCTTGTGACCTCCACCATGTAGTAGAATAAAATTCCCAAGACAAAAATAAGGGGACAAAGGAAAACTAAACAACATAGTCCCAATATTGTTGCTACATAATTTGTGCCTATAGAAACCTTGATTAAGGAGTCCTCTGAAGCCAAACATAATAGAAAGAGGAAAGGGAACCAAGACCCTGAAATGCCCAATAATCCTAACATAACTTGAATTGTCATGAAATTTACAGGAAGCAAAGTGTGATATCAATTGAAGATTTGAAATACATAGTATTGTAAAAATAATAAAAGGATCATATTCACTTCCAGATCTCAATCTTTTTGTAGATTCCATCCTCTTTTCAGGGCATAATTTTAGATCAACATTCACCGAAAACAATGCAACAACTCCAGATTCATAAGGGTCAATCAAGGGTTGTTTATATATTTATATATATATAAAATAGTAGTTAGAGATACCATTTCATTATTAAATAGAGACAAAAGCACATTCAAAGAAAGGATTGTTAAGGCGTTGCCAAAATTTTCTTAAAATGCTTTGTTTTTTTCTTGTTTTTGTCATTGTCTTCTGATGGACCTCTTGAACAGTTGGAGGTGAATTTTAGAAAATGAAAAGAGGTTTTTGTTGAGAAAGATCCCATTCAAAAAATCCTCTCTCATATTTTAGACATGTATAACAGTTTGGGAGAATCAAAGAGATATTTGAGGATGTTTTTCCAGAAATTCACAAAATGCTATGATTTTTCATGTTTTTGTCATTGTTTTCCGGTGCGCCTCTCGAATAACTGGAGGTGAATTTTCAAAAAATGAAAGAGGTTTTTTTTCATAAAATGTTCATTCACAAAAGCCTCTCTCATATTTTACAAACATAGTACATTTTGGGAGAATAAAAAATATTTTTGAGGCTATTTTTCCAGAAATTCACAAAATGATCCATTTGTTTATGTTTTTGTCATTGTCTTTAGACGCATCGTTCGAACAGATGTAAATGAATTTTTGAAAAATGAAAGCGGTTTTTGTTGGGAATGGGCCTGTACACAAAAAAAATATCTCATAGTTTACATAGGTATCATGGTTTTGGAGAATTGAAGATACCTTTGAGGTTGTTTTTCCAGAAATTCGCTTAATGTTGTTTTCCCTGTTTTTGTCATTGTCTTTGGGCGCGCCTTCCGAATAGATGGAAATGAATTTTTGAAAACTGAAAGAGGTTTTTGTTGGAAATGGGACCATGCACAAACAACTCTCTCAGAGTTTATACAAGTATCATGTTCTGAGAGAATCAAAGAGGTATTTTAGGTCATTTTTTTCGAGAAATTCACCAAATTCTGGGTGAGTTTTATATATCTATGTTCCAGTTCAATCTCCAACTGGAGTGCATGTCGATATTCATGCACAGTTCTTTCCAGTTAGAACTTTCAAATTTTTTTTAAGAGTTTTTTTAGTCCAGTATAAACAATAGTTATAGTTTTCACTTTTAGAAGTCTAGCTGTTTTAAGTTCAAGACATTACTACCAAGTGTAATAAGTGGTCATTTTCGTTTGATACGAACCACATTTTTTGTTAAGGTCAAGTTTAAAGTAATTCATGACTAATATTCCTAATTAAATACACAATTCAAAGAGTTGTTCTCAAGTTTTAATGAAAGAGTGTAAGTCAAATCATTCAAAAAGTCTAGCTGTTATGCAGAGTTGAACTTTTGTTTCAAGATGGTCGAAACCCTATGAAAAAAGGATAAATAGACAAATTTTGTAATGAATAAGGGTTGAGTTTGTAGTGAAAGAATCAAACATCAGAATTTGGTTGGACCTAAAACTTATGATTATGAATCTCCCTACCTAGTGAATATATATCTTGATGGCAATTTTTGTTCTCTTTCTCACGTATTTATGTGTTCTTAATCTTATCTTGGATGAAAATTTGGAATGTGTGCAATGTGCATTTCCTTTTTCTTGTTAGCTACTATTTTAACTAAAATTTTTACTTTTATGAAACTTGTTAATCAACTATTTCTTGAGTAAAGGGATCAATTATATTGCAACCTGTTGGATTATTTGTATCTAGATATTTGTTTTAGGTCTTGAAATATTATTTTAAGTCTAAAATATCACACAACAGGTAACTCATTATATTGCTTGTTGTGTTTCCTTTGTTTATCTTTTCATATTCTTACATGTTCATAAAAAGGCATACCATTAGCTAAGGAGAACCTGAAGTCATATTGTTTGGCCAGTCCAATCAGGTTTCTATCCTTGAAAAACCTATCCATTCACTGACCCAAAAACCTAATTTATCAAAATCAAACCATTCCAAAACTTGAGGTGGCCTAGCTATTCTCTTTAGCAGGCAGGTGAAAACCTTAGGACCAACATATTCTGGTGCCGTTTCCGAGGATCAGAGTAATGAACTAATATTTCCTTGGGAGAACGACAATTATTAGATCTGGTTTTTGATGGTGAACAAAATCCAGGCACATTCAAACTGCAGATCAGTCACCTAACGACTTCATGATTAAAGAATCTAGTGGTGACTCCATAGTTTCAAGAAGTCATATTTTCATATGGAAGCCATCTTGGCTCAGAGGTTTTCTCCTCTTAATTTCTATGTTGTTCCTAGTTTTCCAAATGTTTTTCCTACTATAGATGAGTGGGGTGAGTACTTGCCTAGATTTAGAGAAGATAAATATGATAACCATGTAGATCATTTTCTTGAATACCATGAAGTTATGCATCAGTTGGGTATACATTACAAGGATGTATTAATGAATATGTTCATGTACTCATTAGAGGGAGATGTAAATGAATGGTACCTATCCTTGCCTCATGCTATCATTTCTTCCCTGAAAACATTCCATGCAACATTTAGTGATCATTGTAAAAGGTTTTTTCCAGTTGGTTTTCTTTTTGAAAATTGTTGTGAGGAGTTTGATTTATATATGCAAACTTATATAGCTGGTGTTATCTTTCTTTAATTTCATTGGCTGAGGAGGAAATAGGTATAAGAGTAACCTCAAACCAATTTAGGGTTGGAAGCTAGCCCTTCCAACTAGAGAGGGATCTCTCTCTTCAAATCAATCACCGATATATTAATTTGGTTTGACTCAAACGATATATCTATAAAATAAATGGATTTATAGGGTTGGTGGAAATATGAACAGAAAGTACATTGGGCTATGGAGTCACTAAATTGAAAGTCAATAAAAATTGTTGGATACCTGGTGTATTTAAGAAAAGACTGAACATAGGCAAGATATAAAGTAATATTCTAAGCCAAATAGATATGTTGTAGACAATAGGTTACAGAGAAAACAATAATCCTTCAAGGCATCTAACACAGATGAATCTTAAATAAATTATAGTAGAAATACAACTTGAACTACATGCAATAGAGAATATGATAAAGATGAGTTTTGATACATATATTTCACATTAACATAAATAATAAATCATACAATATCAATTATAAAATATAAAATCATACTAAGGAAACACATTAATAAAATATCACAATCACATGTATCTCTGTGGTCAAAACTCAAGGACTTATGATCCAACCATTTTTCATTAACAACAAGGAAAAAATATGTTCGATAGTATTCCTATACACACTTTCCAACCCTTTAGTTTCATGGTTGTCTAAATATATACGAAAACATATGTCTATAGTATCAAATTCGGATCCAACTATGATCCTACAACAATGCTAATAATTTCACATAATCAACATGAGATCTTTAATGAACTGCTAAAAAGAAGGAGTTGACTTGGACTCATTACAATGAATTTGATATGAAAATAAATGAAACCCAAAATTGTGATTTCCACTACTGATGTTCATTGGAGATGGGATGACACACTTATCAAACCATTCAAGCTGAGTTGGAGGTGTTCTGGTCATTCTGTCAATGTCGCACAACAAGTCCACTGCGCAATCACCACCTACAAGAAAATTCAACAGAGTTGCACAACAACAAATGTTCTGATCAAACATGTGGGTAATAATGCCTCTTTTATAATATAATATGATTATATATGTAACATTTTGCAAAAATGGATTCAAAATGGAAAGATGAAAAAAATGTGTCAAAAAAGTCTCAGTGGTTCAGTTCTCTACTACTTCATCTAGCAAGGCAAGCTTGCCTTTGTTAGGGTCCCAACCCACACATAGGTAGAAAAATATATTCGGATGTAATAAAGGTCAATATTAATAAGGACTTGCAATAAAATAGAATAAGTCGAATGTACAAAGACCTACTAGAAGCTTCCACTTCTAGAAGGATCTTCCTCTAGATTCTTCTTTTGATAGACATATTTAGCATAAATAGGAGTCGAGGGTATGAGAACCCTATCTTGGATATTATTGTAATAGAGCTCTGCTCGATTGGATTTTTCCCCCTCGAAGAGGCCCATGAGCATTGCTCTCATAATCAAAGTGTTATTTATGTTGTTATTCTTATATCATTTCAGTGTTATTGTGGTGATTGTTTTGGTTATATTGCTGTTATTCTGCCATTTCTATCATTTTATTTCTGTTCTGCATACTTTTTATATCTGGTATATTACAAGTGGTATCAGAGCACTTTCCTCGGCAGAAATTATGGGTAATTTTTTTTCCGGGTAGAGACGTATTCCAACATATTTAAGCCACAAATATCTGTCGTTACGTGCATAAACCTGTGGTTGAGGGATTCATACATGCATGAAATACAAATGGTACTCAAGCGCACATCTGTTGGCCACCCTTGTAACCCCTGTTGGTACCCCTTTGAGTGGTAGCGCATCAAACATCACCTGTGTATGGATTGACCTAGATTACCTGAAGCCCTCTTTAGATAAATGAATCGACTGCCTGACTTCTATAGTTCCATCGAGAAAAACACTCGGGAAGATAGTCTCTAGTACCTGGGTAGTCGGGTAGTACAGATAAGGGTACGATCTAGCCTCCTTAGTTAGTGCCCCAATATATTGGGCCAAGTACTATTGTTGGACCCCGCACGTATATTAGAGAGCTATAACACATGGAAAACCCTTGTCTGTAGAACCCTTGAATACCTAACCCTTGGGGATAGAAACATAAACAAATTAAAACAGACAAGATCTATTGTCGCACAACTGTGTTCGGGTTGCTAAATCACTACACATTTCTTCTTGGTTAAGCATTCATCTCTTCTCCCTTATCACATTCATACATATCATTTTTCGGAAAAAATTTTGACCCCACTCGCCCCTTTTCGATTCCCTCATCCTCATGGCCCATACCCATAGCCAAGACTTGGAAGCTCACTTCAATACCCTGCAATCTAGTCTCATCAAGACCCAACAAGAAGTGAAACAACTCAGTTCCAATGTTGTCACCATAAATACAACCATGCAGTCCTCAATGGAGGAAATCAAATAAGACCTAACCACCCAGCTTGAATATGTATTTTTGACACTTTGCACCAAGCTGCATATCCCTATAGATAACCCTTCCTCTGACTCACCCCCACATACTGAAGCTAAACATTCCTCTCATTCCCATTACTTTCAGCACCATCACTTTCAACGTGACCTACGCCTTTCGCAGGTGGATGTGACCAAATTTGATGGCTCGGATCCCACTAGTTGGGTAACCCAAATGGAACATTATTTCTCTTTATATGACATTACAGATGACTTGGCCAAACTATAGTATGGTGTTCTCCATCTAGATCAAGAATGTTGGCAATGGAGAAAAGCTTCTCGTCAAGGGTATATTTCTTGGACACACTTTGTGGCAGAGCTTTATGAATGCTTTGACACTGACACCAACCATTTGGGTCATTTGACAAAGTTAAAACAATAAGGAACAATGGAAGAATTTATAGTTGCTTTTGAGTGCTTGGATTTTTGGACAGAGGGCATGCCTGCTGCCTTTTTCCGAGAGTGTTTTATCAGTGGCCTCAAGGATGAGATTCGGGCCCATGTTCTCATGGCTCGTCCTCAGAGTTGGGTGGAGGATACTAAAAGAGATAAAGAAGCACAACAAGTTGTATCTTCTCAAAACCGGAAACCCTCCTTTATCCCTCACACTAAACCAGTAAATCCCACTACTCCCTCCGCTCCACTAAAGATCCAAAAATTTACCAGGGCTGAAATGGCTGAACGCCAACTCAAAGGCCTTTGTTATAATTGTGATGACAAATATTTCCTGGGCCACAAGTGTAAGGAACAAAATATTTTTATGGCCATCTCTGAGGATATTTCGGAAGAGGATGTTGAAACTCCCCGTGTGTCTGAGTCACCTGAAACCACTGACATAACCCCTCCCTCAGACCCTCCTGAAGTAGAACCGGTCATTTCCCTCAATGCTCTCACTATCTTCTTTTCTCCCCAAACCCTCAAGCTAATCGGTTACATCAAGCATCGGAAGGTCATCATTTTGGTTGATAGTGGAAGCACCCATAATTTTATTCATTGCCACATTGCCCAAGAAACTCATTGCTACATCCATGTCGTTAATAATTTCCAAATCATGATTGCCAATGGTGGCTCCATGAAATGTGGAGGGCATTGTGAAAATGTGCATCTCCAAATTGGTGACTACCACCTGAAATCTCATATGTTTTTTATCAACATGGGCAATTGTGACATTGTGTTGGGTGTAGACTGGCTAAGGACTTTGGGTCCCATTCTCATGGATTTTAAGGAATTAACTATGCAATTCGACCAGGAGGGCCACCAATATAAGTTACAAGGCATCACCGTCAGTTCACCTAAGATAATTAGTTCCCATCGCATGGAAAAGTTGCTAAAAAAAGGTCATTCTGGTGTTATTGCCCAACTCCATGCCATACAAGCAACATAGACACCGTCGGTGCCACAAGACTTCTAAGCCATCCTTTCTAAACATCAAGTGGTTTTTTCCACTCCCTAGGAACTCCCTCCTTCCCATGGTGTTCATGATCATTCCATTCCCCTTGTACCCGGAAGCCTTCCTCCCAATATCCCTCCGTATCGTCACCCCTTTTCCCCAAAAAATGAAATGGAGTAAATGGTCCAGGAACTCCTTAATGCAGGCGTTATCCACCCTAGTACGAGCCCCTACTCTTCTCCTATGGTCATGGTCCTGAAGAAAGAAGTTTCTTAGTGAATGTGTCCTGACTTCCGTGCCCTCATCAAACTTACCATTAAAGACAAATTTACCATTCCTGTCATTGATGACCTCTTGTATTAATTGAGTGACGCCCAATTCTTTACTAAACTTGATCTTTTTTCAAGCTACCACCAGATACGTATGAAAGAGGCAGACATTCCCAAGACTACCTTTAGAACTCATGAGGGCCACTATGAGTTTTTGGTCATGCCCTTTGTCTTGTGTAATGCCCCCTCCACCTTCCAAAGCCTCATGAATCATGTCTTTCATCCTTTTCTCCGTAATTTTGTCTTAGTTTTCTTTGATGATATCCTCATCTATAGAAAAACCTAGGCATACCATCTTGCTCATGTGGATCGAGTTCTCCATATACTCTCTCAACACCAACTTTTCCTGAAATAGTCTAAATGTGCTTTTGGTTCCTCAAAAGTAGAGTACTTGGGTCATCTAGTTGGCAAGGACTGCGTTAGGGTGGATCCTAAAAAGATTGAAGCTATGCAAGACTGGCCTCATCCAAAGACTCTTAAAAGCTTGCGTGGATTTATGGGATTAATAGGTTATTATCGCAAGTTTTTTAAGAATTATGGAAAGATTGCCACACCTCTCACTGCTCTCCTAAAAAAGAACTCTTTCACTTGGACTCCAGCCACTGCTCAAGATTTTCAAACCTTGAATATGGCCATGTGCACCACTACAGTCCTGATCCTTCTTGATTTCACAAAGACCTTTGTCTTGGAATGTGATGCTTCAGGGAAAGGAATTGGTGTTGTCCTTATGCAAGAGGGTTAGCGTTTGGCCTTTACCAGCAACAAAATCTCTGAAAGAAATCTGGGCAAATTAATCTATGAAAAGGAAATGTTGGCTATTTTGCATGTCGTTGATCTGTGGCACCCTTATCTATTGGGGAAACACTTCCAAATTAAGACAGATCATCAAAGCCTCAAGTATTTTCTAGAACAATGCATTTCCTCCCCGGAGCAACAAAAATGGGTGACTAAGCTCTTTGGATATGATTATGAGATCATTTACAAGAAAGGAAAAGACAATGTGGTTGTGGATGCACTTTCCCGAAAATATGAAGATGAAGGATCCCTTTTTTCTCTTACCTTCATTGTAGTAGATTGGCTCCAAGCCATTCGCCAAGATTGGCTACAAGATCCCAAAAGTTCGCATCTGATCCAACAATTGCATTCCAATGCTACAACTTCCCTAGGGTACTCTTGGCTCCATGATGACCTTCGATACAAAGGCCGCTTGTATTTAAGTAAAAAATCAAAGCTTAAATCCACGGTACTTTCTGAGCTTCATGCTACACCCACAATGAGGCACTTTGGGTTCACCAAAACCTATGACAGGGTCAACCGTTCTTTTTTATGGGATGGTATGAAATAGGACATTCGTAATTTTTTCGTTGAATGTGATGTGTGTCAACGCAAAAAGGGAGAAACAATCAAATCTATGGGCACGCTACAACCGCTTCTGATTCCACCTGCTATTTGGAGGGATATCTCTATGGATTTTACTACAGGTTTACCCAAATCAGGAAATAAATCATTCATCATAGTGGTTTTTGATCGCCTTTCCAAGTATGCTGATTTCTGTGCTCTTCAACACCCGTTTACAACATCCACGGTGGCTCAAATTTTCATGGATAAGGTCTTCAAGATTTATGGCATGCCACACTCTATTGTTTCTGATCTCAACCCAACTTTCACAAGAAATTTTTGGCAAGAACTGTTCAAGCTACAAGGCACCCAATTGCATCTCATCACAACTTATCATCCACAGACCGATGGTCAAACGGAAGTTGTCAACAAGTGTTTGGAAACATATTTGAGGTGTTTTTCCTCAGAAAAGAAAAATTAGTGGGCTCAATGGTTACCCCTAGCTGAATGGTGGCACAACACTTCATACCATACATCTACATGCATGACTCCTTTTGAAGCAGTATATGGATAGAAGCCACCTTCAGTTCTCTCATACTTACCTAGTGTCTCGAAGGTCCAGGCGGTTGACCAAACACTTACAAATCGAGAGGCTAATCTTCATACCCTCAAAGAGAATTTGGTCATGGCACATAATCACATGAAGAAACAAGCAGATCAAGGTTGCTCTAAATGTCAATTTGCAGAAGGGGATCAGGTGTTTCTTCAACTGCAACCTTACAAGAAAAATTCCCTCAAGGCCGAGCATTGTCAGAAGCTAGCGCCCAAATTTTATGGTCCTTATACCATTCTCAAGCATTTGGGATAGGTGGCCTATTAGTTAGATTTTCCCAGTCATTCGAAGCTACATCCTATTTTTCATGTTTCATGCTTAAAGAAGGTGATTGGAACTAAGTGCCAAATTCAAACCAACCTTCATGAGTTAGCTGAATAAGGATCCATTTGGCTACAACCACAAGCAATTTTGGACCATCATGAGCGTCGCTTGTGTCAGAGAACCATCAAGGAAGTGTTAGTCTAGTGGAAATATACAACTCCAACATATGCCACTTGGGAACCAACTACCATTTTGCAACAATTTCCACATCTCAAGCCTTGAGGAAAAGACTGTTTTTAAGGGGGAGGACATGTTAGGGTACTAACCCGCACATAGGTAGAACAATATATTCGGATGTAATAAAGGTCAATATTAATAAGGCCTTGCAATAAAATAGAATAAGTTGAATGTAAAAAGATCTAACAGAAGCTTCCGCTTCTAGAAGGATCTTCCTCTAGATGCTTCTTTTGATAGACATATTTAGTATAAATAGGAGTAAAGGGTATGAAAACACTAGCTTGGATATTATTGTAATAGATCTCTGCTCGACTGAAGGTTTCCCCCTCGAAGAGGCCCGTGAACATTTCTCTCAGAATCAAAGTTCTATTTCTGTTGTTATTCTTATATCATTTCTGTGTTATTGTGGTGATTGTTCTGGTTATATTGTTGTTATTCTTCCATTTCTATCATTTTATTTTTGTTATGCATACTTTTTATATCTGGTATATTACAACCTTTCTTTCTAATCTCCACCTACCACAAAATTTTCTTGAGGGTCTTGTTCTCCTTCCTCAAATTGAGGTTATGTCCTTCTCACCATTGATGCAAGGTCCTTCTCACCATTGAAGCAAATTTTTCTATTGCAGGTCCACAATCTCTTAGGTGTTTAGCAAACTTCATTTTGGATTTCTTATCTTCCTCCACGAGTTGAAATATCACATTTTTTGCTTCTCTGAGTTGTTTATTTATCCTCTTGAAAGTGTGTTTTCCTTCATCATCTTTCTTTTTTGCTGGTTGATTCTATGTTGGGATTTCCTTTTGATGCCGCAACTTCCTAGTTGAGGGCCTTGTTAAAGGTACACTAGGCTTAGGGATCTCCTCTACCTCTGGAGTCTGATTTACTATTTTCCCTTTACTCCTTGTTTTGGAACCAATTGGAGTTGATAGTGATGACCTTTATACTATCATAGAGGTATCTTTCCTGAAAGCTTCTTCTAGAGACTTCTTCTTCAATTCTCTATTTTCATGTTGCAACTATGCCATAACAAAGTGATCCTTATTCAGTTGTTCTTACAACTCAATAATTGAGGTGTATTTGTCATCTGAGAAGGTTTGTTGTATGAAGGTTTATGGAGTCTCACTAATTTCCTGTGATGTATGTATAACAAGCATTCTCTTTGCTGCAGATTTGGTGAACAATTTTCTAGGAGCTTCGGTAAATTATGGAGAGAACTGGAGTTTCTTCCCTTTATTTTTATCCTACTGACTTGCTACAGCCTCTTCAATCTCTTTTTCCCTTTTCTTGATAGAAATCTCAGGGATTGATGTTGCAGTTCTTTCTGCTGATGAGGGTGCATTTATCAAATTTTATGGGTTTCCGAGGGAATCTACTACTATACTTAATGAATTTGGAAAAGACTCATAGCCTTGATTTTTCTTTCTGAGTTCTTCCAATACTAACAGTTTGATCAAAGAAAAATGGAAGAGGCTAGCATCTTCGTGCTCCTTCCTTATTTGTACTCTGTCATCCATCCTTCCTAGACTTCAGAAAAGGTAATATGGTAGATTCAAAGGATTCTTACCAGTGAAGTGCATTAAGATCCTGATATGGTATTGGTAAACCCTGTTAAATATCCCTTCACATGTAAAAAACCTTTGGATAACCCTCAACAAATCACTATGAATTTCCAATAAAAACTCTCTAGGCATGGTAGCTTCGAATTTAGTATTTCTAAATTCAGGCTGTAGAAAATCATGATGGTAAGACAGATCTAACTGCATACCTTTTAACCATTGTTCTCCATGAGTAGGGGTTTATGTTACAGCAACAATGCTATCTTCATAATCTACAACTGGAGATTTCCCACCTTAGCCTTAATGCCATCAAAATTCTCTTCAAACTCCCTCACCACGTATCTGTTGTACCCCTAAAGTTTTTCACAAAACCTAATGCAACCCACTTTTTCAAAGGATTCTCTGATTGCCAGGTCTACATTTACCAAATTTAAACCTTGTGGCTCAAACCTCATGAAATCACCACCCTTTACAATTTTTCTTCTATGTTCTGGATTTTCATGATGCTGGTGTGTGTCAACCCTTGGTGCAAAAAATGAAAATAGTAACCTCTGCCCAACAAATGAAAATAGTAACCCGTACGTAGTGAGTAGCAAGAAACAAAACATGGAATTGTGTACAAAAAATGAGAGTAGAGTACTCTGTGCAGTAAATGAAAAAAACGTCTTCTGTGCAGCAAATGAAGAACAACCTCCTCTGCACCCTTTCTACAACAATGAACAGAACAGGGACTTGTGTGCAACAAATTTGGCTAGGAGGTTTTGAAATTTTGGGTGAAGAGAAACGATTTCTTTACGTGGAGGGAGGATAAATTTGAAATGTAACTTCAATTAAAATGTGAATTATGCCATCATACCTCGTTGTACTTCCATACACAACATTGGGATGTTGCACAACAACTTGCACTGCACAATGATTTTCTTGATGATGCCACATGTCCTTGATAGATTTGATTTCATGAAATTGTTAGAACTTTGACAAGACTGACTCCGATTGTCTTGAAATGAAATCATGACCCTTTAGTGACACGACAACCCACATATTTTTGAAAAAACCATAATTTACATCGTTAAAAAAGAAAACCCGACCCACGACAAACAAACCTATGAATTATGATTTAGGAAAAAATCCTTCAATGTTCTTATTTGACCCAAGACATGAATTTATCCTATAATTTTATTCAAAACCTAAAAACCTATTTATAGGAAACTAACATCTAGTTCCTATAGTAGTATGAATGAGAAGGAAGTTAATGTTAAACAAGTGGAAGAAGAATCATCCCCTTATGAAATCTTCTATAGTTTTTCTATCCAGGAGGAAATTTTTATTGATTGTTTTGATGACAAAAAAATTGATCATAATTTTGTAGAAACATTTGACATTATATCATATATCTCTAATAGTGTTTTTGATGATGAGATTGTTGCTCCAAAGATTGACATAGATCAAGCTTCTATTATGCATGCAATTTCTCAAGGATGTCATGAAATGGAGGATTTTGAAGTTTAGGTTTCAGGAATTTCTAAAGACCAACCCATCTATGATCGATATCCTGATGAGGAGGAGCATATTTCTACCATGATACATATGGAACTCCTTAGAAGTTATCCAGTCTATGATATTTATGAAGCATATTTTTTAGAGAGCAGTGGAGGAGATGATATTGAAATCCAAAATAATCAACAACTATATCAACTTAATATACTCATATGTGATAATGATGAATCTGATCCTTTGGAGAGTAGTGAAGAAAATATCTTAGTTGATGAACAAAATGGGGTGTTGCTTCCAACAATTGTTTTGAAAGGAGGATTTTCAATTTTTTACCATGAAGTGGATATAACATAGCTTGAATCGTGCACATTCATCAACAAAATAAAAAACATACAACAAACTTCTAGTTTTGAAGATCATATTCAAATATGTATTGATGTTCATTATCATAAAAGGTATGGTTCTCATGTTTTTGCAGATCCTATAACAGTCTATATGAAGTCAAATTGGATTAAAGAATTTTATGTCATTCATTTTGTGAAGGAAGAATTTCAAAACTTTAAGTATGGGCTTCCAGATTGTAAGTTGCTGCTATATTTTTCAGTTTCTACTATCATATTCGTACTTAAAGATGGAGGTTAGTTGCAGCTTGTTAATAAGCTCCTCGTATGGCTTCACTGGAAATTTGATTACACATGATTACTTGGTTTTCAATTGAGTAGAGTAGGGGTGTGTTGAATAAGCTCGTCATTGGAGAATTTCATTTTTAGTTAGTTTATATTGTAGATCAACAATAAGACTCCATAGCCCAACAAAGGCATTGGGGTGCAGCTGTAGATTTGAGTTTTAGTTGAAATAAGACAAATAGAAGGACTGGAAAATAAAGCATACATGATTAGTGGCAGGGGGATAGAAATAAATAACTAAGGCACACCATATGTTTTTTTTAGCACCTCACAGGGAAGTGTTATTACCATTTGGATACGATGTTAAATCCTAGGTCTGCACCTCTTCCTTCTACTCCTCTATCAACCCATCCATCTATCAACCTAGTTTCCTTCTTAGTTTATTTTCAATGCTGTGTTGAGTCAGTTTGATTTGTTCTCATCTTCCTTTTTTTTTTCATCATTTTCTTTCTCTTTGAAAGGTTAATGCATGTTTTGGTTTGATTTGAATAACAAACATCATCGTGATTTTGTCACTAGTGGGTTGCTATCAGGTTAACATAATCCCTTGATGCAAAAAGACACAGATTGCAAGAATGTGCATGTTCTTCCAAACAACAAAAACCACGTTGTTTTGTTGGTTTTAATGTTCATAAAAAAAAAAATCAAGCTGTGTTGGTGCCTCGCATGCATGTGCATTTTACCGATAACTCGAGTTCACAAGGGTTACCATCAGTTGACCGTCATTGCAGAATTCATGCTAAAGTCATGCAGGTTTGTGCCTTCAATTCTTATCATCGCGGGATTGTGGGTAATTATCACTACAGGTGGTAAAGTAAATCAAATTAACACATACATTCGACCCAACAAACTAGAAATAAGAAAGCTATACCCAAAAGGGGGTTACCCGATCCATAATGGCCAAATCAATTACCCCAGCAAAGGAAGAAAATCCTCGAAGGAAGCTAAGATCATATACAACAAAGCAAAGAGAGAAGGAGGGAAGCAAGGTTTGTATCAAACAACAAGAGAAACATGTTACTCCACCAGGCCCATTGTCACCTGAGCATTTGGAAGAAAATATTGTGACCTCCACCACGCAGTAGGATAAAATTCCCAAGACAAAAACAAGGGGACAAAGGAAAACTAAACAACATAGTCCCAAGATTGTTGCTGCATAATTTGTGCCTATATAAATCTTGATTAAGGAGTCCCCTGAAGCCAAGAAGAATAGAAAGAGGAAAGGGAACCAAGACCCTGAAATGCCCAATAAGCCTAACAAAACTTTAATTGCCATGACATTTATAGGAAGAAAAGTGTACTATCAATTGAATATTTGAAAGATAGAATATTTGAAAAATAAACAAAGGATCATATTCAATTCTAGATCTCAAGTTTTTTACAAATTTGATCCTCTTTTCTGGGCATAATTTTAGATCAACATTCACCGGAAACAATCCAACAATTCCATATTCATAAGAGTCAATCAAGGGTCGATTCTATATTTATATGTAGATAAAATATAAATAAGAGATATCATTTCATGATTAAATAGAGACAGAGCACATTCAAAGAAAGGATTGCTAAGGCGCTGCCAAAATTTTCATAAAATGCTTTGTTTTTTCCTGTTTTTTTCATTGTCTTTCAACGCGCCTCCTGAACAGCTGGATGTGAAATTTTGAAAACTGATTTTTTTTTTTTTTGAAATCAATCCCATTCAAAAAAACACATTTTATATTTTACACAAGTATCACAGTTTGGGAGAATCGAAGATATCTTTGAGGATGTTTTTCCAGAAATTCACAAAATGCTCCGTTTTTTGTTGTTTTTATCATTGTCTTTTGGTGTGCCTCCTGAATAGTGGGAGGTGAAATTTTAAAAACTGAAAGATGATTTTGTTGAGAACACTACCATTCATAAAAACCTTTCTCATATTTTATATAGGTATTACAGTTTTGGATAATCAAAGAGATTTTTTAGGCTGGTTTTCAAGAAATTCACAAAATGCTTTGTTTTTTCCTGTTTTTTTCATTGTCTTCCGTCGCACCTTCTAAATAGATGCAAATGAAATTTTTTTAAATGAAATAATTTTTTTATTTTAATGCGTCCATGCAAAAAATCCTCTCTCATTTTTTACATAGGTATCATGGTTTGGGAGAATCTAAGAGACCTTTGAGACCATTTTTCTAGAAATTCACCAAATGTTGTTTCCATGTTTTTGTCATTGTATTTGGGCACACCTTCCGAACAAATGGAAATGAATTTTTTAGAACCGAAAGAGGTTTTTTTTGGGAACGAGACCATGCACACAAACCTCTCTCAAATTTTACACATGTATCATGGTATGGCAGAATAGAAGAGGTATTTGAGGTCACGTTTCCCATAAATTCGCCAAATTTTGGGTGAGTTTTATCTATTTGTGTTCGATTTCAGTCTCTAGATGGAGTGCGCGTGGGTATTCATGCATAGTTATTGCCAGTTACAACTTTCAAAGTTTTTTTTAAGAGTTGTTTTACTCTAGTCTAAACAATAGTTATAGTTTTCACTTTTAGAAGTCTAGTTGTTTTAAGTTCAAGACATCACTGCCAAGTTTAATAAGTGGTCATTTTCGTTTGATATGAAAAATAGTTTTTGTTAAGGTTAAATTTAAAGTAATTCATGACTAATATTACTAATTAAATACACTCAAGTCAAAGAGATATTCTCAAGTTGTAATGAAAGAGTGTATGTCAAATCATTCAAAAATTCTAGCTGTTACGCAGAGTTGAACTTTTTTTTCAAGATGGTCGAAACCCTCTGAAATAGAGATAAATAGACATCTTTTGTAATGAAGAAGGGTTGAGTTTGTAGTGAAAGAATCAAGCATCATAATTTGGCTATACCTTAAAATTATGATTGTAAAGATCCCTACCTGGTGGATATATATCTTGATGACAGTTTGCATTCTCTTTCTCAAGTATTTATGTGTTCTTAATCTTATCTTGGATGCAAATTTGGAATGTGTGCAATGTGCATATCCTTTTTCCTTTCAACTACTATTTTAATTAATATTTTTACTATTATGCACTTGTTAACCAACTATTTCTTTAGTAAAGGGATCAATTATATTGCAACCTATTGGATTATTTGTATCTGGATATGTGTTTTAGGTCTTGAAATATTATTTTAAGTCTAAAATCTCACATAGTAGGTAACTCATTGTATTTCTTGTTGTGTTTCCTTTGTTTACCTTTTCATATCCTTACATGTTCATTAAAATGCATACAATTAGCTAAGCGGAACCTGTAGTCATATTGTTTGGTCAATCTAACCAGTTTTCTATCCTTGAAAAACATATCCATTAGTTGACCAACAAACCTAATTTATCAAAATCAAACCATTCCAAAACTTGAGGTGGCCTATATTTTCCCTTTAGAATTCAGGTGCAGACCTTATGACCAACACAAACATTGGGATTCATGCATTACCTTGGATTCCATTTGACTCAATTGGTGGTTTCCTTGCCTCTGTTAACATTTTTCATTGCCGGTTGTTACTGCAAGGCTCCTTTTGTTCTCTATTCCATCTGGTGCATGTGAGAGACATACTTAGTTATGGGTCCTTTCAATATTTCATCTGATTTCTTCCAAATATTTGTCCTTCTGTCATACGTCATGTTGGATGATAGGGGATTCCATAATGCCCTTATTCTATCAAATTTATTCCCATCAACTTCAAATCATCTTGCTTTGAGACAGGGATCTAGATTTTTTTTAGTACCTTGGGGCTTGCAGTCATCAACGACAGGTTACCTTTCTATTGACAATGGGAATACATCAGTGTCCCTTGATCTATATATTCTAAAAGTGTTTGACGTCAACTCATTTATTCACACTTGCTAGAATGTACTAGGTACCTTAACACCCATTTTCATTATTGGTGGATTGTCTCACATTTGTTAATGATATACATCAATGATCGGTAATGAAATGGTGTCTCACTGTGTTTGAATTAAAGACATATATTCACATAGTGTAGACTAGTGTCGTCAGTGGCTTCTTTCAAAGACCTCAGGTTTGTAGTAGCATCACCTCATTTATGTTGTTTCCCTAACTGTATTTGATAGTACCACTTCCTTTTTATGACATCGGTACTTGTGGAGGATCAATTTGTACATCTCCTGTTTCCAATTGTCATCCTTCAATTCTTAGACATAGATCCAATGTGTATCATTTTCGTGGCTATGATCTCTTTTGACATGGATCAATTATGTATCATTTTTCGTGGCCATGATCATTGATTCTATATATACATATTTCATGGATTTGTAATGTACTTGATTTGGAAGCCATGATTTTGTCACTCCTGAGCATGGGTATTCCTGCCTTGGGAAGAGATACTCTTACTTTTTTTATGTTGTAGGTTTTGTTCTTGGACTGGTCTTCGACAACCTCTAAATTGGCCCACTGCATCCTCACCTCCTAGATTTATAATGTATTTCATCCATCAATTTCTCTTATGATTTCACACATTAGGGGGCATATTTTATAGAATCAATTGCCACCACATATGCATTGGTGCCATCTTGGCCATTGTCTTTCCTACTTATAGACCTTAATCCCCTTTTTCCTTGTCTAAATTCATAAAAAAACTCATTTTTTTTTTACATATACATGCCCTATCAGTTATGCAAGGCACGTACATACACATGTTACTCCTTTTCATGGCATGTACATCTTTATTTGGCTCAAAAAATAATATTTTCCTTATTTTTGGGCGGGTTTTATGGGTTCCCCCGGTTCCTGACCCCTTATTGTCTGTTTACAACTATTTGTAACCTCTCCAAGCACTTAGATAAGGTAAAAAAATAGGCATGGTGTAGAGGAGAGAACAATCATACTTGAAGCGACATTATGCTGGTGAATTCTACCCAAAGTTGGTAAGCCCCTATTTTAAGTTAGTGAACATTTCCCCCAGTCCCGGAAACCCTTGTTTCCAATGACATTCACTCATTTCTATCTTGTCAGAGAGAACCCTTATTTCTCCTTTGGACATGATTGAGTGAAGACTAGGAGGTACAATTAATCTCCACTGCCTCAGTGGAGGAACCCAGATGTTGATTCCGTAGTAGTGCCTTCAACAAACATAGGTTGTAACCATATAATTTTATGTCATTAATACAATGAAGATATCTCTTTCCCATACAATTCTAATTTGTATTGAATGATTATCTTATTTAAATGATTAATCATTTAGAATACTAATTTCTTCCAATTGTCATATTTTTAGAAGTTATTTATTCCTATAACTACCTCTCTCTTGCAGCTATCCTTCTTTGAATGTGTAGGTAAATAGAGAAAGGATTGGAGAATTAGAGAAAATATACAACCACGGATCAACATCAAATGTAGAATACATATTAGTATCAATCCCTCTTCCCAAGAATTAGTTAGTTATTTTATGTGTAACTATTTTCTGGGGCTGAGGTAATTCTTTAAAGGTTATTTCTCTATTGTGGCTCTAACCCATAGCCATAGGAGAAATATCTTGTTAATAATAATGATGAATCACAAGAATGTTTCCAAAAACATTTAAGGTTTTCACATTCATGAGATGACGTGGTATGACTTGATATTTTCAAGTAAGATGATCTTCTATTCTAATATCACCCTTCCATGAGGTCTCCATATTCTCATCTACATGCTTCCATAACCATTGCATGAACATGAGGTGTGTACTTTCCCACAATTCAATCTCAATATGTTAATATTGCCAAAATGTTGAAAGCATCAACATTGATATTCAAGAGTCAACTACATTATGAAATCACAATTTCTGGAAATATTATTTTCATTGATGTCATAGATATGGGGAGACTATGGATGTCCAAGATAAATATTGTTGGAAATATTGTTTTTGGATTTTTGATGCTTAGTTTGGATACCTTAGTTTTTAAGGAATTGTTACCCTAGATACCTAGCTCAAATGACATCATAGGTTATATGGTTGGAAACATTATTTTGAGACATTTCGAATGGTATATGACATTCCATCTAACTCCTTAAGAATAAGGAGATATTATTTTTTCCATATGGAAAACTAGCCAAAAAATTTAGGTCGACTTAGCCAGTCTTTACAGGTCGACCCTTAAACCAGGGACACAAATATTGTAAATACAGGATAGATGTATGCATTTGAAGAGAATCCATCCAAGAGAACAAGTCTAAGGTACAAAAGTGATATGAGTTGCACTAAATGAGATGAGGTGTCTTTTATGGGTTTAAAGGTGTGCAAGAGGAGTATTCTTGTGATTTTCTTGCTCTTAAGGTGTGCTATGAAGGAATGAAGGTATGTGATGCTACAATGTGCATTGTTTTTAGCTTGTGATGTTGCAATGTGCATTGTTTTGATGTTGTGATGTTGTAGTCTCAGATTATATTATGAGAATGATGCTATGAGTATTTCTAAGGCATGAAGGCTACATGTGACTAAGGTTTGAAGGAATACATGTGGAACGAAGCATGCAGGTGAAGTTAGAAGTAATTTGTGTATGAGGATCTTATATTGGTGTCTATACAAGTCTTATTGAGTTGGTGCTCAGTTGAAGAGATTGGTGTCTCTAGTAGGTTGGTGCCTACATATTGCTGAGTTGGTGCTTTGTTAAGGAGATTGGTGTCTCCAGTAGGTTGTTGCCTACAATATTCGTAATAATAGATTGATGCCTATAGACATTTATAAAGATAATTTTATGGTTTTATCTCGATTTTGTTTCCATGTTAAACTCTATGCATTGTGATTTGAGTTTATATGTGAATAAAGTAAAAAGTATATCATACTGATTCACCCCCCCCCCTTAGTATAAGCATAAGTTAAACAATTGGTATCAGAGCAGGTTCCTTCAGAAACAATCTAACCGCTAGAAGGAAGATCTTAGGAGAACACATTGCTAGTCAAGAAGGTTTCTTCACAAACAAGGGTCCATTTCTTTATGGAACAAACTATGCATTTTGGAGTATAAGGATGTAGAATTATCTAATGGCTCTTGGGTTTGATATTTGGAAATAAATCATGAATGGTTATACAACCCAAACAACTCCACCAACAGATGTGGCTGGGAAGAAGCCTAGTGAACATAATACAAAATCCATGAATTTCATATTGTGTGGTTTATTAGAATCCAAGTTTGTCAAGGTGATGCATTGTGGATCAACAAAATAAATTTGGGATAAAATTTGAAACATCTATGATGACGATGACAAGGTGAAGAAGGAAAATATCCAAACTCATAGAAGACAGTTCGAGAGTTTGAAAATGAAAGATGAATAAAATGTTGCAGCTTATTTCCTTCGAGTGGATGAAATTGTCAACACCATCAGAGGACTTGGTGAGAAGGTTGAAGAGCCAATGATTGTGCAAAATGTGTTGAGATCTATCCCCTTAAGATTTGATTCTAAGGTCTCTGCCATTGAATAAGTGAAGGATATGTAGAAACTAAATATGAATGAGCTACATGGGATTCTCACTGCATATGAGATGAGGAAAAAAAAGAAAGGCCAATATGGAAGGAAACATATTTTGAAGAATCAAAGAAGACAAAAGGAAACAATTTATGTGATTGTTCCAATAATGAATTAGATACAGAAGAAGCGCAATTTGTGAGAAAACTAAAAAGAGGATCTGGCAAACACAAAGGTAAGCTACCCTTCATATGTTTTAATTGTGGTAGAGTAGGGCAGTTTGCTGCTAAATTTCCATATGCAAAAGGAGAAGATAGTGTTAATGAGGACAATAATTTTAAAGAAGAGCGTAACAATAGAAGAAAACATTATAGACACAAAAGAGGAAAATATACGAAGAAGAAGAGTTTTTACTGTAGAGAGGACAATATATCATTTAAAGAAAGTGATGAACATGTTTATGATATTGACAAATAAGAATTTATCTTCATATCCATGGATACAAAGTCTACTAATAATGAAAATGAAGACAACAAGAAAGAAAAATCAAAAGTAGAAGAAGAAGTCATTCATGGGGAAGTGAATCTTGAAGCATAACTCATTAGTGCCTTAGAAGAAATAAACAAACTCGGGGAAAATAATAGAAAGAAGAAAAATAAATTGTATAAATATGAAGAGGAGGATCATGACCTTGAATAAATAGAGAAGAAAATTATAATCTCGAAGACTCAACTAGAAGAGGCAAAAATGATAGAAAGTGGTGAGAAGCCAACTAAAATAAAAGGAAGAAAATTGCAAGAATATAGAAGTTGAAATAGTTTCCTTAAGAAAGGAACTAGAGAAAAAAACTGATCAATTGAATAAAATATTTAAGTTTGGAAAGATACCTGAAACATTAGACAATGTTATTAGTTTCCAAAGGTCACCATTCATCAAGAAAAGTCTTGGCTATGAGGAAAAACAAAAGAACCCTGAGGGAGATGCAAGCACTAAGGTCACAAATCCATTAGAAAAGGAAATTGAAGAAAAACCTAAAAGATATGCCAATATTGTCAAATGATCCATCAACAATGAAAGAAACAATAGGAAAGGAATTGATGACCAACATAAATTTGATTCTTCCCACAAGAATGAGTTCAGAAGAGTTGTTCCACCAAGAATATCTTTCATAAACCAGTACCAAAATCTCTTTCTTGGCTATTGTTTTTCTTGCAATAATTTTGGTCATAAAGCAATGGAATGTAGAGATTATGCAGGAAGTGATCATGTGAGAGATATAAACATAGGTTCTTACAAAACCACAAAGAATGATTATGTGAGAAAAAAAACCAAAATTTCTCATTGTAATGTTGAATATTATAAGTTCAATAACTATGGGCACATAACACGTGACTATAGAAACAACACAATAAAGAGGGATGAAGATATTCTTTCCAAGCATAGATACGAATACACAAAAGTGTGGAAAAGGAAGCAAGAAGAACATAAGCGGGAAGAATGCGGATTTGAACTTGGAAGAATGCAGATTTGAACTTTATGCTCAAAATAAAGGGAACCAATGGTACATTAATAGTGGATATTCAAAACACATGACATAGGACTAGACCAAGTTTCTCACCTTGAAGAAAGAAAAAGGTGGAGATAATGGTTTTGCAAGGATAGTTGGAAAATGTATTGTTAGTCTTGATAATGGAAATATTAAGACACAAAATGACTTGTATGTTGAAGGTTTACATCATAATCTTCCAACTATCATTCAAATGTGTGATCAAGGTTACAACATCACATTTCATTCTAAAGGGTCTGAGATAAAGAAAGCAACTTTAGGAAGACTAGTGGAAAATGAAAACAAAAACTCAAGTGATGTATACATACTCAATGAAGTCAAAGAAGAAAAATGTCATATGGAACAGAAGCTGGGACTTATATCCCTCTCATCTCGTCAGTAAAGGGAATAAAAATCTCATGGGGAGCATCTCTTTTCCATTGATGTCAAAGGGGGAGAAGTTGCAGATAGAGGAAGATTTGTAGACACAAGGAAAGTTGTAGACAAGGGGGACTATCAAAATTGACTAAGGGTTTTCATCAATGAAAAATGGGGATAGTTTTAGAAATATTATTGTCATTGATGTCAAATATAGGGGGAGACTACAAATTTCCAAGATAATGTTTGTAGGATGGAGATTGTTGGAAAAATTGTTTTTGGATTTTTTATGCTCAGTTTGGATGCCCTATATTTGAAGGAAGTTTTACCCTATATACCTATCTCAAATGGGAGCATAGGTTATATGGTTGGAAATATTATTCCAATACCTTTCCAACGATACATGGCATTCCCTCTAACTCCCTAGAAATGAGGAGATATGCATTTTTTCGTCTTACAACCCAAATAGAAAATTTAGGTTGGCGCAGCCAGTCTTTACAGTCAACCTTGAAAGTGGGGATATAAATACTATAAATACATGATATATGTGCACATTTGAAGAGCATCCATCCAAGATATCAAGTCTGAGGTGTGCATAAGTGATCTGAGGTGTGCTAAAGGATATGGGGTTTCTTTTGGGTCTAAAGGTGTGCAAGAGGAGTCTTCTTGGGATTTTCTTGTTCTTAAGGTGAGTTATGAAGGAATGAAATAATTTGATGTTGTAATGTGCAATGTTTTGAGGTTTTGATGTTGCAATGTGCACCGTTTTAAGGTTGTGATGCTGTAGTTTGGGATTATATTATGCGAATGATGCTATAAAGCTCACTAGAGAATGCAGGCTACATGTGACTAGGGTTTAAAGGATTGTTTGTGGAATGAAGCATGTAGGTGAAGTAAGAAGTACTCTTTGTATAAGGATATTATATTGGTGTTTATATAGGGCTTATTGATTTGGTTCTCAGGTGAGGGGACTAGTGTCTCCATAGGTTGGTTCCTGCAAATATTGTAACAAAAGGTTGGTGCCTACATGTGTTGTTGCGTTGGTGCTTGTTATCGCATAAGTTGTAGGTTGGGAAAAGCCCAAAACAAACCAAAATATGGAGACAATTAGGAGAACTCCTACCCATTGTCACCTTAGATAGGTATTCCCGTCACTTTAGAGATGAAGTAATCACCTCAAGGGGAGAATCCTGGGTGATCCTAGGGGAAATGAGATGGAAGA
Organism: Picea engelmannii; assembly: GCA_009831015.1. Taxonomy (NCBI): domain Eukaryota; kingdom Viridiplantae; phylum Streptophyta; class Pinopsida; order Pinales; family Pinaceae; genus Picea; species Picea engelmannii. Next base: position 51,187 of record ML827934.1, read on the forward strand.
TGAAGAGATGATGGAGTGTCACCATATAGGTCAATTATGGAAGGTATAAAGGGCTTGAAAAGAGTCTCGTAGATGGTGGAATATGTACCACAATATAGAAGACCTGCCAAGAAGTGATTGTACCTTCTCGAGACACAAGGAAAACAAAGATACAAGCCCAATAATGTGTTGGAAAACAAGTTAAGATTGTTGTCCCTAATTGCAGAAATAAACAATCATATATATCAGCAACAAAGGATAATAAGAGCTGCAAATAGAGTTTCTAAAATTCTAGTTAATGATACAAGAGCTAAACTAGATGTGACTAGTACAACTCAAGATTGACAGAGCAAGAATTTAGCATGAAAAACAAGGTTGTTATAAAAAAGTATTGTAGAGATAATTATCAACCTTATGGTTGTATAAAAAAAATTGTTACAACAAATAAATCAACCACTAGAACTTGCCAAAAATATACCCAAAATATGCGCTAAGATTGATAGATTATAGGGGCAAACTTCTAGTAATTTCTGACAGTTGGTTTGTGAGTTATTAAAATATTTGTTTTAGGGTTTCTACGGCCCTAATGTATGTAGATTAAATGTTATGACATAATATAGAATACCAAGAGAACTAATATTCCCTAGAGGGTTTAGCAACCTCAAGGCATCCACAAAAGATTCCAACTTAAACAAGATTGTTATCTCACTAAAACATGTTTACCAATGCAAGCAATTTTATTTCTCCAATGCAAATTTTCAGATTTGTGCCTTTATAATAGGTTTAATGGAGTATTTAAAACACAATTTATATCAACAAGATCCATAGGGGTGTAAATTCTCTTACTCCCTAGGGTATGCCAATCAAACTAGGGTAAATCTAGAAGGATATACACACTTGTATTCCTCCTAGAAACCCTTGTCCAAGAATGAATTATAAACTTAGAAAATGAGATGAAGATTAATGGAGGGTGTATGAAACATACTCCTCCTAGGGTTTCAACCAAAAATAACCAAGAACAAGAAATAAATAACTAACAAATGCATATTTTTCCTTACCAATTCCAAAAAAGAGAGAGATCAAACCCTAGTTCACCGAGCATTTACCATTCAAGAGCAAGTAAAGAAGCCTCCAAGAGGTGTGCACCACCCTAGATCAATAATTCACCAAGAGATATCACCAACATTCATTTTAAAGATAGATAGAGAGAGAGATACCAAAAATTCCCAAGAGGGCACAAATTTCAGCCACTAGTCTTCTCACAATGGGAGAGCTATGATGAAAATAAAATAGAGATGATATCTATTTATACAAATACTCTAAACATAATTTGTCCACAAAATTTAGGGTAAATCACAAGAAAAGGGGTCAACAACGCTTATCTTTCCCCTTTACCAAAATAATATTATTTAATATATACTTTGCACATAAATGAAACCCTAGAAACATGATGTCACCCTCTTTTTGGGCAATGTTTGGAACTTTTGGTCAAGTCGTTGTGTCAGAGAAGGAAAGGATAGGACTAAAAAGGAAAATATTATTCAACCAAGACGTTTATTCCACAATCCATGGGCCTCTTCCTTCAAAATGTGCCTAGTTTCCATCATCACCACCAAACCCTAGACCTAGGTGATGTCAAGCCCCCAAAAAGGTGACGTTTTTCCCCTTTCAAGCAAGTCATTTGGTATGTAGGGGGTTAGAAATATCCTCCAATGTTTCCTATAGGCCTCATGAATTTCATCGTCATCCAAAGTGTGGTACCTTTGCATCCAACCCGTGGGATTCAAGCCCCATGGAAGCCCAAGCTAGGCATGTTCTTCCAAAACTATCCACCAGCTAGGTCCCACAAAGACAAATGGATATGCCCTCCAAGGATATCAATTCAAATGCATCATGATGAGTAAATAAATCAATAAAAGATCCATCTAAGAAAGTACTTCCAAACCACCTCATCAAAATAAACCAATGCTCAAAGTCCCTATGGAATTTTCCAATTTTAGGTATGACAAAATGACCTATTGGGTGAATTGTACCTCAAGTTTAGGGGTGTTTCACGAGGGGAAATATTTCTAAGCCATGTGGATGAGGTGTCATGGATGGGGGGAAGACTTTTGGGCATGGGTTTCATGACATACAAGGGGTTGTAGTGTCTCACTTATGGGTGCCTTTGTAGAGGGTGTGTTGCACCTTCGTTTTCAATGCAACCTTTTTCCAAGTCCATTTATTGCCTTTTATTATTTTAAGATGTTTCCAAGTTGAATCCAAGGTGGGGCTTATACCTAATCATGAAAAATTGTTCCCACCTTAACTCTACCCTGGTCACATCATTCTTCCCCAAGTTGAACACATGTGTGGGGATTCTACCTAAGCATTATAAACATTTCCCACACATGCTCCACCTTGGTTGGTATTTTGTTATTAGTTATTTTTCATGGGTCCCATTAATTTCTTATGAGAGACATTTCATTGTCCTCGATATCCATGGGTGAACATCTAGAAGGTTAATGGTTGACTTTTATCTTTTCCCAGCTACAATTCCTTGGGCTTTCAGCTTCTTCTTCCGATGAAATGAGGGACAACTCCTCCTTGTGTCAGTACACCTGAAAATCCCAAAAGAGAAGGATATGAGGGGATGAAGTGTGGAAAGTGATAAGTATGGTCAGGAATGGCAAGATGAATCATCAAGGGGACCTCCCAGTAGGAGGCTTATCTCTAAGGGTGACCCACTTACTAGGGCGCAATGTTAAACACCAAAGTGAAACTAGGAAATGAGTATAATGTCCAAGCAAAAGTTACATAATCAAAATAAGTAATAGATGAAAAAAACTTAAATTCCTCAAATATTTAAATGACACTCACCATAATACCTGGCTTGTACCTCATGGATAAATATCCAATGCCTTCTGGAAGCCAACTGATGTGGTGGATATCGTCATGATGACCCTGGAGCTATGGTGGTGAGGTGGGTCTCTGTATGTGCAATTGGACACTTCTAGTCAAGCTATCTCTCGGTACCCCATGTTTGCAACCTGAGGGCCTCGAGACATTATCTCTTTAGTTATCCCTAGGAGTTGGGGATGACATCTAGCTCCTACTTGGGGACATGTACTCGCCGTAGAATGCATGATAAATGCAACATGTCCTAGTGGACATGTGCCTACATTGAAACATAACATTTTAAAATCTAGGGTGGTTCTATCACCCTTCGTCCATATACATCAAAACCAAAAATGAAAACTAATCTAGAAAATAAAATTTTAGCATTTTTTCAAAAATTATAAACTAAACATGAAATCAATATGGAGCTAGAGAAAAATGAAAAATGAAATGCAGCTGAACTACCATGAGAAATCAAGATGCAAATGTAAGGAAAGAAAGATGACCTACCTAGTTACTTGGGGCCTTGGGGCCCTAAATATTGAGTGATAGGTGATGTCAGGTAAAATCATACAACCCGTGCAACCATCTATTCATCATTTCATCAAGGTATCTCCCCTTGTACTTAATTATGTGATGCAACAAAGATAGGTCAAACACATAATGATCATGAGCATAAATATATATATAATCAATCATGAAATGAAAATCATGGAGATGGATGGGAGGGAGGAAATCCTGCTGAAAAGAGCATCCACAATTTTGATCATCCTGGAAATCCTGCCTGAAAAGATAGCCACAAGTTCGATCGATCCATCTCTGAAGAGGGATACAATATGGATGATCATTGCTTCCTGAAGACTGAGAAGAAATGAGAGATCCCAATAAGATCACAAGATTTCCCTGAGAAGAAGAAATGAGGTGAGGGATAAGCTCATGTCTAGAAAAACGTTGCCTCTTCATCTACGAATCCTCATAAAAATCCCTAAGATGAAAATACTTTCACTTTGTAGTGTGAGCCTTTGATTCCTCTGGGATGGCCATGTCCCAGTGTTTTTCTAAAATTGAGGGTGAAGGAAGCTTAGAGTCCTCATAGAACAAGTCTTCATCCTCAAAAGGATCTACATCACAACTCCCAAGGGGTGACTGAAAATCGCCCTGAAAATGCTGCGATAGGTCATCCTCGAATAGACGGAACAAGTTGGTAACCATGTCAACATTGGGTTTACAAACATCTGAATCATATGCAAGTGAGGACCATTTTCCTGGAGGATCCAACTCAATCTATTTTTCTTGAGATCTACCCTCAATGTTGTAAATGGGGTCTCCATAAAAAATGAGACGACCAACATCACATCTACGTCTCCCAGTTTGTATGAATGTGTCTATATTCGCACCAAATGAACCCAAGGGTTCTTTCATCAAACCATCAATATGAATGAAAATAACCATATCTTTGTCTTCATGTGCAGGTAGAATAGAGGTTAGGGCGGCTTGAACTGGATCTTCAGATTCATCATCATTGATACCAATTACTTCTTCAACTTTATGTGTAGGAGGAAAGCAATGATGGAAAAGCTCACCTTCATCAAGCGAGAGCAAAGATAACGATGTCTCAATAAGTTGTGATTCGACATAATTTTTTTTTCTCTTTATGGAAATGCTCCTCGATCGCCTCTTCATCGCAAAGGGATTGATCCTTAATACATAGTGATTTTTTTTCCTTTTTTTCAAAAGGATCTGTTGCATCCAAGGGATCCTCTAAAACTTCTTCACTTCCAAATTCATGGAATAAAACACCATCAAGATCTTCAAAAAGGCCACGACTCATCATATTCTATTCTTGATGTGTAGGAGGAGTAGAGGCCTGGATGTCTTCATCAAGTGGAAGGGAATATATGAGCACTTCATCTTCATCAAATGTCTTGTCTAGATCTTCAACATGAGAAACTTCGTCGGATATTCTTGGTAACTTTATTCATTTATTTGTCCTTCAAGAACTTCTTCATCTATTGTCTCGTCATCCACTGGAGAACCTTCTTTGCAAAGAGCGTGTTTGAGCTCTTGGAAAGTATCTTGAAAATTCTAAGTAGCTGGCCGATAATGCCTGAGAAATTCTTCAATGAGCTTTGTAGAAGATGGGATGCTCTTTGGATTACATGAGTGTGCACGCCAACTCTTTTGACTTTATTCCAATGAATATACAAAAATTTTCAATAGCACATGTTCATGTAGCACATTTAAGCTTGAAGCATACTTCATATAATTTATGACATGGGTGACTGCTAGATCTAGATCACCATTAAAATTAGGGAAACTTTCCCTCCACTCCATAGAGCAATGATTTAGATACCAAGGCATATTTTTAACATCAATAGAAGGGTACACCTTATGGAGTGCCCATGGTAAGTCTCATGAGGCCATGGTTCCATTACTTAGGGTGATACCTCAATGGAGTCTCCAGAAGAAATTTATGAAAAGCTCATTAAGGGTGGAAGGGGAACATTCTTTAAGTGGAGTTGCCAGGAGAGCTAGGGGTAAATGATTTGGGATGGTAGCTTGCCAAAGTGTCATTAGGGCACGAAAGAGGATTCAAAATCCTCCCTGAGAACGATGCCAAAATTTTATCTCGCAAGTTGTAGGTTTGGAAAATCCCGAACCAAACCACAATATGGGGGTAACTAAGAGAACACCTACCCATTGTCACCTTAGATAGGTATTCCCATCACTTTAGGGATGAAGTAATAACCTTAAGGGGGAAATCCTGGGTGACCCTAGGGGAAATTATATGGAAGATGAAGAGATGATGAAGTGTCCCCCTATAGGTCAATTATGGAAGGTAAAAAGGGCTTGAAAATAGTCTTGTATATGGTGGAAGATGTACCACAGTATAAAAGACCTACCAAGAAGTGATTGTACCTGCTCGAGACACAAGGAAAGCAAAGATACACGCCCAATAATGTGTTGGAAAAACAAGTTAAGATTTTTGTCCCTAATTGCATCAATAAAAAATGATATATATCAACAAAAAAGGATAATAAGAGTTGTGAATAGAGTTGCTAAAATTCTAGTTAATGATACAAGAGCTAAACTAGATGTGACTAGTACAACTCAAGATTGAAAGAGAAAGACTTTAGCATGAAAAGAAAGGTTGTTATAAACACGTATTGCAGAGATAATTATCAGCCTTATGGCTGTAGAGAAAAATTTGTTACAACAAATAAATCAACCACCATAACTTGCCAAAAATAAACCCAAAAGATGTGATCAGATTGATAGATTATAAGGGAAAACTTCTGGCAATTTATGATGGTTAGTTTGTGAGTTATTAAAAGATTTGTTTTAGGGTTTCTGTAGACCTAATGGCTGTAGATTAAATTTTACCACCTTTAGCAACCTCAAGTCATCCACAAAAGATTCCAACTTAAACAAGATTGATATCTCACTAAAACACGTTTACCAATGCAAACAATTTTATTTCTCCAATGCAAATTTTCAGATTTGTGCCTTTATAATAGAGTGAATGGAGTCTTTAAAACACAAGTTAGATAAAAAATATCCCTAGGGGTGTAAATCCTCTTACTCCCTAGGGTATGCCAATCAAACTAGGGTAAATCTAGGAGGGTATACACACTTGCATTCCTTCTAGCAACCCTTGTCCAAGAAAGAATTATAAACTTAAAAAATAATATGAATCATAATGGATGGTGTATGCAGCATACACCTCCTATGGTTTCAACCAACAATAACCAAGAACAAGAAATAAATAACTAACAAATGCAGATTTTTCCTTACCAATTCCAAGAAAGAGAGAGAAATCAAACCCTAGTTCACCAAACATTTACCATTCAAGAGAAAGTAAAGAAGCCTCCAAGAGGTGTGCACCACCCTATATCAAGCATTAACCAAGAGATATCACCAACATTTATTTGAAAGAGAGATAGAGATACCAAAAATTCCCAAGAGGGCACAAATTGCAGTCACTAGTCTTCTCACAATGGGATAACTATGATGAAAAATCAAATATAGATGATCTATATTTATACAAATCCTCTAAACATAGTTTATCCAAAAAAAATAGGGTAAATCAAAAGAAAAGGGGTCAACAACCCTTATCTTTCCCATTTACCAAAATAATATTATTTAATTCATAATTTGCACATAAAAGAAACCCTAGAAACATGATGTCACCCTCTTTTTGGGCAATGTTTGGCACCTTTGGTCAAGTCGTTGAGTTGGACAAGGAAAGGATGGGCCTCCAAATTCCAATATTATTCAACCAAGATGTTTCTTCCATTATCCATGGGCCTCTTCCTTCAAAACTTTCCAAGTGTCCGTCATCACCACCAAACCCTAGCCCTAGGTGATGTCAAGCCCCCAAAAGGTGACGTTTTTCCCTGTTCAAGCAAGTCGTTTGGCATGTAGGGGGTGGGAAAGATCCTCCAAGGTGTCCTCTAGGCATCCAAATGCATGTCACCATCATCTAGAGTGTGGGACCTTGGCATCCAACCTATGGGATTCAAACTTCGTGGAAGCTCAAGCTAGGCTTGTTCTTCCAAAACTGTCCACCAGTTAGGTCTTGCAAAGAAAAATGGATACACCCTCCAAGGATATCAAGTAAAATGCATCATTATGAGTAAATACAAACAATAAAAGAGCCATCTAAGAAATTACATCCAAACCACCTCATCAAAATAAACCAATGCTCAAAGACCCTATGCAATTTGCCAAGTTTAGGTATGGGAGGGTTGACAAATTGACCTATTAGGCGAATTGTACCTCAAGTTTAGGGGTTTTTCCAAAGGGGAACTCTTTCTAAGCCATGCAGATGAGGTGTCATGTATGGGGGAAATAATTTTTGGCATGGGGTTCATGACATACAAGGGGTTTTATTGTCTCACTTATGGGTGTCAGTGTAGAGGGTGTGTTGCACCTTCATTTTCAATGCAACCTTTTTCCAAGTCCATTTATTTCCTTTTATTCTTTTAATATGTTTCTGAGTTGAATCCAAGGTGGGGATTCTACCTAAGCATGAAAAATTGTTCCCACCTTGACTCTACCCTAGTCACATCATGCTTCCCAAAGTTGAACCCATGTGTGGGGCTTCTACCTAAGCATTAAAAACATTTCCCACACATACTCCACCTTGTTTGTAATTTTGTTATTATTTATTTTTCACGGGTCCCATTAGTTTCTTATGATAGACATTTCATTGTCCTCGGGATCCCTGGGTGAGATCTAGAAGGTTAATGGTTGGATTTTATCTTTTTCCGAATACTAGGCTCTAAGCCTTCAACCCCTTCTTCCCATGAAATGAGGGACAACCCCTCCTTGGGTCAGTACACATGAAAATCCCAAAAGATAAGGAGATGAGGGGATGAAGTGTGGAAAGTGACAAGGTTGGTCAGGAATGGAACGATGAATCGTCAAGGGGACCTCACAATATAATACCTATCCCTAAGGGTGACCCACTTACTAGGGCACAATGTCAACCACCAAAGTGAAATTGGGAAAAAAACATAATGTCCAAGAAAACGTTACATAATCAAAAGCATTAATAGATGAAAAAAACATAAATGCCTCAAATATTGAAATGAAACTCACCTTAATACATGTCTTGTACCTCATAGAGTAAGACACAATGCCTTCTGAAAGACAACTGTTGTGGTGGATACTGTCATGATGACCCTGGAGCTATGGTGGTGAGGTGGGTCTCTGTCTATGCAAGTGGATACTATTTTTCAAGCTATCTCTTGGTACTCCATGTATGCAACTTGAGGGCCTTGAGATATTATCTCCTTAGTTATCCCTAGGAGTTGGGGATAACAATGTTTAGTTGAGGAGATTGGTGTCTCCAATAGTTTGGTGCATACATCTTGTTTATTTGGTTCTCAATTAAGGATATTGGTGTCTCCAGTAGGTTGGTGCCTATAGACGTTTATAAAGATAAGTTTATAGTTTTATCTCGATTGGTTTTCCATGTTAAAGTCTATGCATTATGATTTGTGTTTATATGTGATTATTGTTTCTCAACTAATGAATGATTGATGAATGGTTAAATAAAACAAAAAGTATATCATACTGATTCACCTCCCCTCTCATTATAAACATAAGTTCAACAATCACATACATAATGAACTTAGATAAATGTGAAGTCCAACTTGACTCTTGCATTCAATTTTTGTGGTATTTATGCATAAGTTAGATCTACCGCCTAACCATCTATTATGTACATATAACATGCACTTAAAATTGTATCTATGCATCACTTATGTTTTCATGTTCAATTTAATTAAACATTATACCATAAATCTAATACATGATACAGATTTAATACATAATCATATTCAATTTAATGTCTGATAAGATTTAGGGCTTAATGCCCCCTTAATATGAGCCATCCTCCTTACAAGCTAAATCATCCATGAATGCAACATTGTACTATGTTTTGTTGTTACCCTTATTATGCTAAACCTAATCCATCATAACACATAATTCACGATGAAGAAACTTGTTCTAATTATATCATGTTCCTTCATATGCTAATTTTGTT
>ML827934.1:60695-73413 GCA_009831015.1 Picea engelmannii
TTAATGGAGGGTGTATGAAACATACTCCTCCTAGGGTTTCAACCAAAAATAACCAAGAACAAGAAATAAATAACTAACAAATGCATATTTTTCCTTACCAATTCCAAAAAAGAGAGAGATCAAACCCTAGTTCACCGAGCATTTACCATTCAAGAGCAAGTAAAGAAGCCTCCAAGAGGTGTGCACCACCCTAGATCAATAATTCACCAAGAGATATCACCAACATTCATTTTAAAGATAGATAGAGAGAGAGATACCAAAAATTCCCAAGAGGGCACAAATTTCAGCCACTAGTCTTCTCACAATGGGAGAGCTATGATGAAAATAAAATAGAGATGATATCTATTTATACAAATACTCTAAACATAATTTGTCCACAAAATTTAGGGTAAATCACAAGAAAAGGGGTCAACAACGCTTATCTTTCCCCTTTACCAAAATAATATTATTTAATATATACTTTGCACATAAATGAAACCCTAGAAACATGATGTCACCCTCTTTTTGGGCAATGTTTGGAACTTTTGGTCAAGTCGTTGTGTCAGAGAAGGAAAGGATAGGACTAAAAAGGAAAATATTATTCAACCAAGACGTTTATTCCACAATCCATGGGCCTCTTCCTTCAAAATGTGCCTAGTTTCCATCATCACCACCAAACCCTAGACCTAGGTGATGTCAAGCCCCCAAAAAGGTGACGTTTTTCCCCTTTCAAGCAAGTCATTTGGTATGTAGGGGGTTAGAAATATCCTCCAATGTTTCCTATAGGCCTCATGAATTTCATCGTCATCCAAAGTGTGGTACCTTTGCATCCAACCCGTGGGATTCAAGCCCCATGGAAGCCCAAGCTAGGCATGTTCTTCCAAAACTATCCACCAGCTAGGTCCCACAAAGACAAATGGATATGCCCTCCAAGGATATCAATTCAAATGCATCATGATGAGTAAATAAATCAATAAAAGATCCATCTAAGAAAGTACTTCCAAACCACCTCATCAAAATAAACCAATGCTCAAAGTCCCTATGGAATTTTCCAATTTTAGGTATGACAAAATGACCTATTGGGTGAATTGTACCTCAAGTTTAGGGGTGTTTCACGAGGGGAAATATTTCTAAGCCATGTGGATGAGGTGTCATGGATGGGGGGAAGACTTTTGGGCATGGGTTTCATGACATACAAGGGGTTGTAGTGTCTCACTTATGGGTGCCTTTGTAGAGGGTGTGTTGCACCTTCGTTTTCAATGCAACCTTTTTCCAAGTCCATTTATTGCCTTTTATTATTTTAAGATGTTTCCAAGTTGAATCCAAGGTGGGGCTTATACCTAATCATGAAAAATTGTTCCCACCTTAACTCTACCCTGGTCACATCATTCTTCCCCAAGTTGAACACATGTGTGGGGATTCTACCTAAGCATTATAAACATTTCCCACACATGCTCCACCTTGGTTGGTATTTTGTTATTAGTTATTTTTCATGGGTCCCATTAATTTCTTATGAGAGACATTTCATTGTCCTCGATATCCATGGGTGAACATCTAGAAGGTTAATGGTTGACTTTTATCTTTTCCCAGCTACAATTCCTTGGGCTTTCAGCTTCTTCTTCCGATGAAATGAGGGACAACTCCTCCTTGTGTCAGTACACCTGAAAATCCCAAAAGAGAAGGATATGAGGGGATGAAGTGTGGAAAGTGATAAGTATGGTCAGGAATGGCAAGATGAATCATCAAGGGGACCTCCCAGTAGGAGGCTTATCTCTAAGGGTGACCCACTTACTAGGGCGCAATGTTAAACACCAAAGTGAAACTAGGAAATGAGTATAATGTCCAAGCAAAAGTTACATAATCAAAATAAGTAATAGATGAAAAAAACTTAAATTCCTCAAATATTTAAATGACACTCACCATAATACCTGGCTTGTACCTCATGGATAAATATCCAATGCCTTCTGGAAGCCAACTGATGTGGTGGATATCGTCATGATGACCCTGGAGCTATGGTGGTGAGGTGGGTCTCTGTATGTGCAATTGGACACTTCTAGTCAAGCTATCTCTCGGTACCCCATGTTTGCAACCTGAGGGCCTCGAGACATTATCTCTTTAGTTATCCCTAGGAGTTGGGGATGACATCTAGCTCCTACTTGGGGACATGTACTCGCCGTAGAATGCATGATAAATGCAACATGTCCTAGTGGACATGTGCCTACATTGAAACATAACATTTTAAAATCTAGGGTGGTTCTATCACCCTTCGTCCATATACATCAAAACCAAAAATGAAAACTAATCTAGAAAATAAAATTTTAGCATTTTTTCAAAAATTATAAACTAAACATGAAATCAATATGGAGCTAGAGAAAAATGAAAAATGAAATGCAGCTGAACTACCATGAGAAATCAAGATGCAAATGTAAGGAAAGAAAGATGACCTACCTAGTTACTTGGGGCCTTGGGGCCCTAAATATTGAGTGATAGGTGATGTCAGGTAAAATCATACAACCCGTGCAACCATCTATTCATCATTTCATCAAGGTATCTCCCCTTGTACTTAATTATGTGATGCAACAAAGATAGGTCAAACACATAATGATCATGAGCATAAATATATATATAATCAATCATGAAATGAAAATCATGGAGATGGATGGGAGGGAGGAAATCCTGCTGAAAAGAGCATCCACAATTTTGATCATCCTGGAAATCCTGCCTGAAAAGATAGCCACAAGTTCGATCGATCCATCTCTGAAGAGGGATACAATATGGATGATCATTGCTTCCTGAAGACTGAGAAGAAATGAGAGATCCCAATAAGATCACAAGATTTCCCTGAGAAGAAGAAATGAGGTGAGGGATAAGCTCATGTCTAGAAAAACGTTGCCTCTTCATCTACGAATCCTCATAAAAATCCCTAAGATGAAAATACTTTCACTTTGTAGTGTGAGCCTTTGATTCCTCTGGGATGGCCATGTCCCAGTGTTTTTCTAAAATTGAGGGTGAAGGAAGCTTAGAGTCCTCATAGAACAAGTCTTCATCCTCAAAAGGATCTACATCACAACTCCCAAGGGGTGACTGAAAATCGCCCTGAAAATGCTGCGATAGGTCATCCTCGAATAGACGGAACAAGTTGGTAACCATGTCAACATTGGGTTTACAAACATCTGAATCATATGCAAGTGAGGACCATTTTCCTGGAGGATCCAACTCAATCTATTTTTCTTGAGATCTACCCTCAATGTTGTAAATGGGGTCTCCATAAAAAATGAGACGACCAACATCACATCTACGTCTCCCAGTTTGTATGAATGTGTCTATATTCGCACCAAATGAACCCAAGGGTTCTTTCATCAAACCATCAATATGAATGAAAATAACCATATCTTTGTCTTCATGTGCAGGTAGAATAGAGGTTAGGGCGGCTTGAACTGGATCTTCAGATTCATCATCATTGATACCAATTACTTCTTCAACTTTATGTGTAGGAGGAAAGCAATGATGGAAAAGCTCACCTTCATCAAGCGAGAGCAAAGATAACGATGTCTCAATAAGTTGTGATTCGACATAATTTTTTTTTCTCTTTATGGAAATGCTCCTCGATCGCCTCTTCATCGCAAAGGGATTGATCCTTAATACATAGTGATTTTTTTTCCTTTTTTTCAAAAGGATCTGTTGCATCCAAGGGATCCTCTAAAACTTCTTCACTTCCAAATTCATGGAATAAAACACCATCAAGATCTTCAAAAAGGCCACGACTCATCATATTCTATTCTTGATGTGTAGGAGGAGTAGAGGCCTGGATGTCTTCATCAAGTGGAAGGGAATATATGAGCACTTCATCTTCATCAAATGTCTTGTCTAGATCTTCAACATGAGAAACTTCGTCGGATATTCTTGGTAACTTTATTCATTTATTTGTCCTTCAAGAACTTCTTCATCTATTGTCTCGTCATCCACTGGAGAACCTTCTTTGCAAAGAGCGTGTTTGAGCTCTTGGAAAGTATCTTGAAAATTCTAAGTAGCTGGCCGATAATGCCTGAGAAATTCTTCAATGAGCTTTGTAGAAGATGGGATGCTCTTTGGATTACATGAGTGTGCACGCCAACTCTTTTGACTTTATTCCAATGAATATACAAAAATTTTCAATAGCACATGTTCATGTAGCACATTTAAGCTTGAAGCATACTTCATATAATTTATGACATGGGTGACTGCTAGATCTAGATCACCATTAAAATTAGGGAAACTTTCCCTCCACTCCATAGAGCAATGATTTAGATACCAAGGCATATTTTTAACATCAATAGAAGGGTACACCTTATGGAGTGCCCATGGTAAGTCTCATGAGGCCATGGTTCCATTACTTAGGGTGATACCTCAATGGAGTCTCCAGAAGAAATTTATGAAAAGCTCATTAAGGGTGGAAGGGGAACATTCTTTAAGTGGAGTTGCCAGGAGAGCTAGGGGTAAATGATTTGGGATGGTAGCTTGCCAAAGTGTCATTAGGGCACGAAAGAGGATTCAAAATCCTCCCTGAGAACGATGCCAAAATTTTATCTCGCAAGTTGTAGGTTTGGAAAATCCCGAACCAAACCACAATATGGGGGTAACTAAGAGAACACCTACCCATTGTCACCTTAGATAGGTATTCCCATCACTTTAGGGATGAAGTAATAACCTTAAGGGGGAAATCCTGGGTGACCCTAGGGGAAATTATATGGAAGATGAAGAGATGATGAAGTGTCCCCCTATAGGTCAATTATGGAAGGTAAAAAGGGCTTGAAAATAGTCTTGTATATGGTGGAAGATGTACCACAGTATAAAAGACCTACCAAGAAGTGATTGTACCTGCTCGAGACACAAGGAAAGCAAAGATACACGCCCAATAATGTGTTGGAAAAACAAGTTAAGATTTTTGTCCCTAATTGCATCAATAAAAAATGATATATATCAACAAAAAAGGATAATAAGAGTTGTGAATAGAGTTGCTAAAATTCTAGTTAATGATACAAGAGCTAAACTAGATGTGACTAGTACAACTCAAGATTGAAAGAGAAAGACTTTAGCATGAAAAGAAAGGTTGTTATAAACACGTATTGCAGAGATAATTATCAGCCTTATGGCTGTAGAGAAAAATTTGTTACAACAAATAAATCAACCACCATAACTTGCCAAAAATAAACCCAAAAGATGTGATCAGATTGATAGATTATAAGGGAAAACTTCTGGCAATTTATGATGGTTAGTTTGTGAGTTATTAAAAGATTTGTTTTAGGGTTTCTGTAGACCTAATGGCTGTAGATTAAATTTTACCACCTTTAGCAACCTCAAGTCATCCACAAAAGATTCCAACTTAAACAAGATTGATATCTCACTAAAACACGTTTACCAATGCAAACAATTTTATTTCTCCAATGCAAATTTTCAGATTTGTGCCTTTATAATAGAGTGAATGGAGTCTTTAAAACACAAGTTAGATAAAAAATATCCCTAGGGGTGTAAATCCTCTTACTCCCTAGGGTATGCCAATCAAACTAGGGTAAATCTAGGAGGGTATACACACTTGCATTCCTTCTAGCAACCCTTGTCCAAGAAAGAATTATAAACTTAAAAAATAATATGAATCATAATGGATGGTGTATGCAGCATACACCTCCTATGGTTTCAACCAACAATAACCAAGAACAAGAAATAAATAACTAACAAATGCAGATTTTTCCTTACCAATTCCAAGAAAGAGAGAGAAATCAAACCCTAGTTCACCAAACATTTACCATTCAAGAGAAAGTAAAGAAGCCTCCAAGAGGTGTGCACCACCCTATATCAAGCATTAACCAAGAGATATCACCAACATTTATTTGAAAGAGAGATAGAGATACCAAAAATTCCCAAGAGGGCACAAATTGCAGTCACTAGTCTTCTCACAATGGGATAACTATGATGAAAAATCAAATATAGATGATCTATATTTATACAAATCCTCTAAACATAGTTTATCCAAAAAAAATAGGGTAAATCAAAAGAAAAGGGGTCAACAACCCTTATCTTTCCCATTTACCAAAATAATATTATTTAATTCATAATTTGCACATAAAAGAAACCCTAGAAACATGATGTCACCCTCTTTTTGGGCAATGTTTGGCACCTTTGGTCAAGTCGTTGAGTTGGACAAGGAAAGGATGGGCCTCCAAATTCCAATATTATTCAACCAAGATGTTTCTTCCATTATCCATGGGCCTCTTCCTTCAAAACTTTCCAAGTGTCCGTCATCACCACCAAACCCTAGCCCTAGGTGATGTCAAGCCCCCAAAAGGTGACGTTTTTCCCTGTTCAAGCAAGTCGTTTGGCATGTAGGGGGTGGGAAAGATCCTCCAAGGTGTCCTCTAGGCATCCAAATGCATGTCACCATCATCTAGAGTGTGGGACCTTGGCATCCAACCTATGGGATTCAAACTTCGTGGAAGCTCAAGCTAGGCTTGTTCTTCCAAAACTGTCCACCAGTTAGGTCTTGCAAAGAAAAATGGATACACCCTCCAAGGATATCAAGTAAAATGCATCATTATGAGTAAATACAAACAATAAAAGAGCCATCTAAGAAATTACATCCAAACCACCTCATCAAAATAAACCAATGCTCAAAGACCCTATGCAATTTGCCAAGTTTAGGTATGGGAGGGTTGACAAATTGACCTATTAGGCGAATTGTACCTCAAGTTTAGGGGTTTTTCCAAAGGGGAACTCTTTCTAAGCCATGCAGATGAGGTGTCATGTATGGGGGAAATAATTTTTGGCATGGGGTTCATGACATACAAGGGGTTTTATTGTCTCACTTATGGGTGTCAGTGTAGAGGGTGTGTTGCACCTTCATTTTCAATGCAACCTTTTTCCAAGTCCATTTATTTCCTTTTATTCTTTTAATATGTTTCTGAGTTGAATCCAAGGTGGGGATTCTACCTAAGCATGAAAAATTGTTCCCACCTTGACTCTACCCTAGTCACATCATGCTTCCCAAAGTTGAACCCATGTGTGGGGCTTCTACCTAAGCATTAAAAACATTTCCCACACATACTCCACCTTGTTTGTAATTTTGTTATTATTTATTTTTCACGGGTCCCATTAGTTTCTTATGATAGACATTTCATTGTCCTCGGGATCCCTGGGTGAGATCTAGAAGGTTAATGGTTGGATTTTATCTTTTTCCGAATACTAGGCTCTAAGCCTTCAACCCCTTCTTCCCATGAAATGAGGGACAACCCCTCCTTGGGTCAGTACACATGAAAATCCCAAAAGATAAGGAGATGAGGGGATGAAGTGTGGAAAGTGACAAGGTTGGTCAGGAATGGAACGATGAATCGTCAAGGGGACCTCACAATATAATACCTATCCCTAAGGGTGACCCACTTACTAGGGCACAATGTCAACCACCAAAGTGAAATTGGGAAAAAAACATAATGTCCAAGAAAACGTTACATAATCAAAAGCATTAATAGATGAAAAAAACATAAATGCCTCAAATATTGAAATGAAACTCACCTTAATACATGTCTTGTACCTCATAGAGTAAGACACAATGCCTTCTGAAAGACAACTGTTGTGGTGGATACTGTCATGATGACCCTGGAGCTATGGTGGTGAGGTGGGTCTCTGTCTATGCAAGTGGATACTATTTTTCAAGCTATCTCTTGGTACTCCATGTATGCAACTTGAGGGCCTTGAGATATTATCTCCTTAGTTATCCCTAGGAGTTGGGGATAACAATGTTTAGTTGAGGAGATTGGTGTCTCCAATAGTTTGGTGCATACATCTTGTTTATTTGGTTCTCAATTAAGGATATTGGTGTCTCCAGTAGGTTGGTGCCTATAGACGTTTATAAAGATAAGTTTATAGTTTTATCTCGATTGGTTTTCCATGTTAAAGTCTATGCATTATGATTTGTGTTTATATGTGATTATTGTTTCTCAACTAATGAATGATTGATGAATGGTTAAATAAAACAAAAAGTATATCATACTGATTCACCTCCCCTCTCATTATAAACATAAGTTCAACAATCACATACATAATGAACTTAGATAAATGTGAAGTCCAACTTGACTCTTGCATTCAATTTTTGTGGTATTTATGCATAAGTTAGATCTACCGCCTAACCATCTATTATGTACATATAACATGCACTTAAAATTGTATCTATGCATCACTTATGTTTTCATGTTCAATTTAATTAAACATTATACCATAAATCTAATACATGATACAGATTTAATACATAATCATATTCAATTTAATGTCTGATAAGATTTAGGGCTTAATGCCCCCTTAATATGAGCCATCCTCCTTACAAGCTAAATCATCCATGAATGCAACATTGTACTATGTTTTGTTGTTACCCTTATTATGCTAAACCTAATCCATCATAACACATAATTCACGATGAAGAAACTTGTTCTAATTATATCATGTTCCTTCATATGCTAATTTTGTTTGCAATGGGTCTAAATTTATGGAGATGGTGCACACCCTATTTATTGATTCTTTTACATTGATGTATCTTAACGATGCACTTTCTAATTGGATCCACGTGCAGAGATATATTAGGAAAGGATGGTAATCCTTTTACACCATTTCTCATCTAGGTATGGATGGTAATTATTTTACACCATATCTTTATGTTCTAGTTGTTGTTTCTCTTTGATATATTTTAAAAGTAGCTATGATGTACAAGATGATATGAGATACTTATACCCCAAGTGGTAATATGGTCCTCAACAACCACTTAGATTATGATTTGATTAGTTTCATTTTCTTGGAGCCTTAGTCATCGGGATGCATCGTACAAGACATCAAGTTCACTTTCTCCAATGAAAACAAGTCCAAAATTGTTGTTGATTCGATTTGATGAAACTACAAATTAAGTACATTAACAACACAGGAGTGTAAGACCAACAGATATTGTGAGATATCTCTACATACCATTTGGGAATGGTATTTCCCCTTTTATTGTGTGGGACAAGTGCATTGAAAAAATCCATAAAAAAAATTGCGATGGTGATAATGCAAGGATTTTATCTTTTATCATAACCTCACCAAAATTTTGAAAATTCTATAGGTAGGTCATGTTTATTACTTTTCTTGTCTATGTCCTTAGTCATTCAATAAATGAAGCTAGAAGAAATCTCTAGATGCTTTAATTGGACAAATTTTGGAGGGACTAAGTGCATGAAATTAACTCCATTGAACTATGTGTAGAAAGGATGGTAGGTCAGAGTCTTAGATATTTGTACATGGAAAATATTATGGTAGAGAAATGTGTTGTAATATTCCTTGAAAGGGATGCCACATGGAAGTCTCTCCTCACTTTTAAGATTATTCACATCAACCACATTGATATAATTTGAAGGAACTTTGAAGGATGTAGTATTATTGGGTCTCTTCATGATTTTAGGATCTAGGGGCCCCATGTGCTTAGATGGATTTGGGGGTCTTGAAAGTATATGTGTCTAGTTAGGGATATATTTGAGTATTTAGAGAACATGAAAGGGTGATATTTGGCTTGAAAAACTTTTATACATGAGGATTTGACATCAATGTCTCTAAGGAATTTCTACATTTCCATGACATGGGACATTCTATATGAAAGGATACTTATGATGATGATAGTAGTAAACAAAATTAAAGGAAGTGAATTTCTCATAGCTATCTTTTTGCAACTACAGTAAAATAGAGCCATCTAATTTTTTTGCAAACTTTTCTCTTGTTATTGGAATCTAGTGATTACTAGGAAGTCAGAGTTCCCATCAATTTGAAATTGGAATCAAATTTTTGATGATCTAGGTTGACTAGAATTGAGGAAAAACCCTATGGGAATTGTTCTACTATTAACAAAAGCTAGATCACAATGGAACTCTGATCACCAACGAAAATTCTACGATATTCTTATTTGAATTATGACAAAAAATAAAGTCCCCTTGTTACAATATTAGCTACTCCCAACATTGTTTTATACCAAATATTTTTCTCGTCCCAAGGAAAAAGTCATAATATTTTATTTCTAAGATGGAAAATATACTATTACATTAAAAACTAGTGCTTTAGGCACTACAAGCCCATGGGGTAAAGATATATACATATACATGATTATTTCCTACTATACTATCCAAAGAGTATCATCAATAGAGTACTTTACCCTCTTAATTTTAAGACCACAATGTCAATATAAGAAACTACATGCTAAAAAAAAAAAACTTAAACTGTAGAGGCTACATCATTGAAAGATGCGAGGAGGATGAACAATTTGTTCTCCCTCCCTAAATTGTGTTAAATTTAGGATTCTAGTTTATAAAACAATGTCATCCTTCAACCATTTATTCCCAAAGTATTTAGATCCCTATATACAAGTTTGAAAGAAACCACTGCTAACTATCCACTCCATTGTCTCACTTAATTCATAATATGAGCTTGTAGATTAATGCTAAAAAAAGAGAAGATGTAAGATACCGAATCTTTTACCAGTTTAGAATCACTATGAACTTGTAGCTTCTCCACTCCCAATTTCATTATCATCCTCAATAATTCAACTGAGGTTTCAATTTTTCCCAATTATTTGTTCCACAACTCAATCCAACTAGCAAATCAGAATGATGAGAGGCCTTTAAGAAAATTACTTCATCATCTCTCTTTTCTTCTGCCATGGTAGGTCACTTGGACTAGCAAGAGAGGTTGTCCTCAGGAGAAACTAACTTGAGACCCAAATCTCTATAACTAGACCTTGTTGGGGACCTTCTATGAGAAATTACAAGGAGCAGACTACTCTAATACCATTGATCTGGATTATGTTGAGAACGAAACAAGACAAAACCAAAAATATAGTAGAGAACATAGGAATACAGTGAAACCCAACTTCTATTAATGAATAAGATAGAAAAACATTGTAGAACAAAAACTGGAAGAATGGGGTAACTTATCTATGAAAATAAAGAGATGTTCGCTACGCTTCATTCGCAACATGATTTACATCACACTCCATTGAATGCTTAAAGGGCCTCTATCACCTCAATTTGTTAATCCTTAATATTGGCTCATTACCCCTTAATTGGGGCATATTATATTAGTAATGTTATTTTATTTATGCCGGCTTCAGGCCATTAGTTGTAATTATACCTCCTAATCTCCTATATATACCAAGGAGACATTTTCATTTTGAATCATCTTGTACTTGAACATTTAAGTGGGGTAAAAGGAGGTTGCCCCCTCGAAGAGACTTATTATCTGAAATTATATCTTTTTCAAGGTGTTGAGTACTTTTTCTGAGGTTTTTCTATGCTATATTGATATTTGGTTCTTAACATATGGTATCAGAGCTCAAGGTCTTGGGGTTTCGCTGCTACATCTGAGACACCTTGGAATTTTCGCTATAACTTGTTTTCTACAATGTTTCAGAAGGAATGGATTGGAGGATATGTAGTATACGGATCAAGGTACGTTGGGTTCAAAATTTAGCTCTTGAGGCCTTATACTTTCATAGATACATCCTGTACAAGATAGGGTTATGGAATCATCCTAAATTGAGTCATTACGGAATTTTCTCTATAAAAACTGTTTTGTAACATTTCAGATCCTGAAATCCAGAGGATTTTTACAGAAATTAGTAATGTATCTGTGGTAAAAATTTCAGCTTCTGGGTCATCTTAAATTTGTAGATACACCTTGGGTAAGAAAGGGTATCTGACTAGTCCTATTGACTAGTCTCAAGAAGGTGTTCCAGATAAAACAATCATAACTTATTCCTAGAGTATCCAAATTGAGTGGGACTGGTTTCATTGGATTGTGGACAGTCTGTAGTATTTTTGGTCGAGTTTCAGAATTTTATATCAATTGTTTTGTGCGGGGAACGCTATACAAGTGAGATCTCCTGAAAAGGCCAAAAATCGGTAAGTTATGGGGAAGTTACCGTAAATTCCACTTGGCACGTCCAATTTTGATCAGACCTATGGCATTGAAGAGAATAAATATCATAGAACTACATAAAATAAAGTTTCATACACAAAAGGGACGAAACTTGGGAGATGCAACAAAAGAAATATTGTCTAGCAGAACCAACTCAAAATCAAGGTTCAAAAGTGATACTTGGCCAACATGCCACCCAAAAAGGGAACTTCTACACCAAATAAGCCTCCCCAAAATCCTACTTGGACTCTTGATGAAGGTGAAGAAATGTGTAGGGACATAAATGATTTACAAAAGAAGATAGTAACAAAAGATGATGGAGGATTTAAAAGGGGAGATCATGGAAGTATTGAAAAATTTTGTAACAGAGAAGACACCTGAAAGTGAAAATGCATCCCGTGAAATTCATGATGAGGACACAAGGAAGGTGAATCAAGAATGGAGAAACTCCAACTTTTGTTTGAAGACCAGCCACGTTCCTAAGATTGATATGAGAAACTTTGATGGCAATGACCCAATCACATGGATACTTCAGATGGAGCAATTCTTTGATCTCCATAATGTGCCACATACACAAAAGGTACAGATTGCTTCTTTATATTTACAACCTAATAAATGTGTATGGTATCAATGGATTTGTTCTCGCAAATCACTCGTCACTTGGACAATTTTCACGGAAGAAATGATAACACACTATGAGGATACAAGGAGCAATACCTTCTTTAGCCAATTGATAAATCTCAAGCAAAAGGGTTTAGTTACCGAGCACATTGAGAACTTCCAAAGA